>APFE031393232.1:55384-103666 GCA_000404065.3 Pinus taeda | reverse complement strand
AGAAATGCTAGAGGCTGGTATAATTCAACCAAGTCAAAGTTCTTTCTCTGCTCCAGTAGTATTGGTGCATAAGAAGGTTGGATCATGGTGCATGTGTCTGGATTATAGGGAGCTCAACAAGCCCACTATTAAAGATAAGTTCCCCATTCCTGTCATTGATGAATCACTGGATGAATTGCATGGATCAATTTACTTCACCAAGTTGGATCTTTGTTCAGGATATCATCAAATCAGAATGAAGATTGAAGACTTTCCGAAAACAGCATTTAGAACTCATGAGGGTCATTATGAATTTTTGGTCATGCCTTTTGGCCTTACCAATGCACCTTCAACATTTCAAAGTTTGATGAATTCAATTTTCAAACCATTCCTTAGAAATTTGTGTTAGTATTTTTTGATGATATACTAATCTACAACAAGTCTTGGAAGGATCATGTTGAACATGTTGACAGGGTGCTACAACTATTGGAGGAGAAACAATTATATGCAAAAGATCCAAATGTTTCTTTGGAGTACAAGAGGTGGAATATCTGGGTCATATTGTATCTCATGAAGGAGTTAAGGTAGACCCTAGCAAAATTAAAGCCATTAAGGAATGGAAACTTCCCACATCCATAAAGCATCTGCGAGGATTTCTTGGGTTGACAGGGTATTATCGCAAGTTTGTTAAGAATTATGGGAGAATAGCAGCACCTCTAACAACATATTGAAGAAAGATGCATTTTCATGGACTCCAGAAGCAACAAAGACCTTCGAACATCTTAAAGAGGTAATGTGTGAAGCACCGGTCTTAGCTACACTGGACATCACAAAAACCTTTATTGTGGGATGTGATGCTTTAGGAAATGGAATTGGTGCTGTTTTAATGCAAGATGAAAGACCCATTGCTTTTGAAAGTCGTCCAATCAAGGGAAAGTTTTTACACAAAGCTATTTATGAGAAGGAAATGTTGGCAATACTCCATGCACTTAAGAAATGGCGACCCTACCTAATGGGAAGACACTTCAAGGTAAAAATGGATCATGATAGCCTTAAATACTTTTTAGAACAAAGATTATCCTCTGAAGAGCAACAAAAGTGGGTCACAAAGATGTTGGGTTATGACTTTGAAATCATCTACAAAAAAGGGAAGCAAAATGTGGTGGCAGATGCACTCTCAAGAAAGGATGAGGATGTGGAAGCATTGTTGTGCGCCATTTCTATTATCCAACCAGATTGGATAAATGAAGCAAGGGAGGAATGGAAGAATGAGAAGAAGTGTGGGTACTTATTCAAAAGTTACAATAAGATTCTAGTACATCTGATACATTTAGCTGGAAAAATGATTCGTTATGGTACAAAGATCGCTTATACCTCTGTAAGAATTCACAACTCAAACAAAAGTTTCTTATGGGATTGCACACTTCTCCCTTAGGAGGGCATTCAGGATTTTTAAAAACTTACCACAGGGTTAAGAAGGAATTTTTTTGGGATGACCTTAAATTGGATATCAAAATTTTGTGGCAAAATGTTTGGTTTGCCAACAAAATAAAGTTGAAACAACTAAGACCCTGAGTCTATTACAACCTTTATCCATTCCAAGCCAACATTGGGAGGAGGTTTCAATGGATTTTATCATAGGTTTACCCAGGGAAAGAGTGTCATCATGGTGGTAGTTGACAGACTTACCAAGTATGAACACTTTTGTGCATTATCACATCCATTTTAAGCTAGTACAGTTTCTACTGCATTTATGGAAACAATTCAAAAGCTACATGGAAACCCAAAGATTATTGTAAGTGACAGAGATCCCATTTTCACTGGAAATTTTTGGACAGAATTATTTTCTTGTCTTGGTACTCAGTTAGCTCATAGCTCATCTTATCATCCTCAATCTGATGGGAAAACTGAGATAGTAAACAAATGTTTGGAAGGATATCTTCATTGCTTTGTATCGGATAAACAGACACGATAGGTCAAATGATTGCCTCTGGCTGAATGGTGGTTAACACTTCCTTCCATACAACAACAAAAATGACCCCATTTATGGAACTTTATGGATATCAACCACCATCCATCACATCATATTTAAGAGAAAGTTCTAAGGTTCAAGCAGTGGAACATCACATCGAACATCAACAACAAGTCCTCCAAATCTTAAAGGATAACCTCATGTTGGCACAGAATAGAATGAAACAAAAAGCAAATAAACATCGTAGAAAAAGAAGTTTTGATGTAGGTGATTGGGTATTCCTACAGATACAACTATATAAGCAAGTGTCCCTCAAGCAAGCTAAGAAGGATAATAAATTATCACCATAGTATTATGGTCCGTACAAGGTGTTGCAAAAGATTGGTACTATGGCATAGAAATTGGAGCTATCTGCAGCTTCTCGATTGCACCCAGTTTTTCATGTTTCATGTTTAAAGAAGGTTATAGGCAACAAGCTCCCAGTTCAAACACTATTGCCAGAACTTGACGAGGAAGGAAAAATTATATTGGAACTAGAAGCAGTCACATAAACAAGAACTCGACAGCTACGAAATCGATCAATTTCGAAGTATCTTATCAAGTGGAAGAACTTATCCGCTGAATATTCTACATGAGAGGATGAGAATTTTATACAGAAGCATCCAGAACTACTCAAGCGTTGAGAGCAACACTTTTTGAAGGAGAGGGGCATGTTGGGTCCTTATAATACTAGTGATTAACCCATTACTATTGTAGTTGTATCCCTTATTAATATTGTTATGCCCCTATTGTCCCCATATTGTTATTATTGTGCCCCATAGAATCCCTCTATTGTTATTTTTGTGGCCTTATATTATTATTGTTAGGTCGGCTAGGTGATATTGTGACTCCTTAGACTCTTATATATAGAGAGGAGGTTTTTTCATTTGAAACATCCAAGAATTGTTCATTTATGTAATGTAAAGGAGGTTTCCCCCTCGAAGAGGCTGAATTCTAAGGCGTTGATCTATCTTTTCTATCTTTTTCTTGAGCTGGTTTCATAACAGTATCCAGGTGGAAAATTCATGAAACATGGTCCATCGAAGAGGAAAGAAGGTCATAGCCTTCTATAGGTCGACGCCTACGTACTAGTAAACATATTGGTTAGTATAAGAGCTAGGGGGTTGTAGCTCCCTTCCAGTAGAAGCTAGAAAATGAGAGAAGGTTGTAGTTTTCTGTAGGTGGGTACCTACGTATTGGTATGAGTTTGCACCAGTACAAGATTGTAAATATATTTTCTTATTATTAAAAGAAGACAGAGATGAAAACAGTAGATGGTTTACACTCACATTGGGTTTCCACCTTAAATCGTGGTGTTCATGTGTGTTTCTTATGTGTGATGCTTTATTCTACTTTTACTGCACTGTCTGATAAGTTACTGATGTACTGGTTTAAGATCAACACATGATAAATTGTTTAAATCACATTTTCTCTAGATATAAGTCGGTTTCTTTAATCATAGTTGTGTGTACATGCTAGTTCACTTCATTGAAGTAGAGTATATAAATCTATTTGGGAAATAAATTTTTTGATCTGATAATACTGATTCACACCCCTCTCAGTATTATTTCCAACAATTGGTATTGGAGCAGGTCCTTTAGAAGAAGCTTGATCACTTGAATGGAGATCCATCAAGATGAATAATCACGAAAGCATGGGATCCATCAGACCGCCAATCTTCGATGGGAGCAACTTTGTTTATTGGAAAATAAGAACCATAACCTATCTACAATCTCTTGGAATATATGTCTAGGAAATTGTGGAAGAAGGATATACATTTCCAACAGCAATTCCTACAGACATGGCAGGTAAAAAGAAATATGAAACCAACGCCAAAGCTGTCAATAATTTATTGGGAAGTTTGTCACAATCAAAGTTTGTCAAAGTCATGTAGCTCAAATCAGCCAAAGAGATATGGGACAAAATCATTTAGAGCTATGAAGGAGACTCTCAGGTAAAACGTGCCAAGCTTCAAATTCTCAAAATTCAAAATGAAACTCTTAAGATGCATAGTGATGAGAGTATAGCTAGTTACTTCTTACGTATAGATGAGGTTGTTAATTGTATGAAGAATCTAGGTGAAGAAATAAAGGAAGTTACCTTATTTGAGAAAATTTTGAGATCCTTGTCCACTAAACTTGAATCAAAAGTTTTTTCCATAGAAGAAAAATAGGATTTGCAAAATATCACTATGACACAGCTTCATGGAATGCTAACTACTTTTGAGATGAGAAAAGGAGGTCCATCAAATTAAAGCTTCAGAAAAAGGAAAAGAAAAGGAAGAATGCAATGAATCAGGACACATTTCAGAAGAAGAAGATGAGGTAAATTTTGTCAAGAAGCTTCAACAGGGTTTTGGAAGGTTCAAAGGTAAGATACCTTTCAAATGCTTTGCTTGTGGCAGAGTCAGTCATTATGCTGCCAGATGTCCTCATAAAGATAAAGATGAAAAAGGAAAGGAATATGCAAAATGGAATAGGAAACAAGTTGTGAATAGAAGGAATTACTATACTCATGAAGATAGCAATGTTTTATCTAATAGTGATGAAGATGAGACTGGACAAGATTACAGACTTCTCATGGCTTATGATAACAATGATTTTTGGGATAGTTTAGAAGAGGATAGTGATGGTTTATCTAATAGTGTTGATTATAGACTTCTCATGGCTTATGATGATGATGATTTTTGGGATGCTTTAGAAGAGGCAAAATTTCATGAAGAAATCTCTAAACTCAAAATCTATTTAGAAGAAAAGAATATGATCATAGATACCTTGACATACCAACTTGCTAAAAAAGAAAAGCACAACAAAAAACTAGAATGTGAAATTATGGGTCTAAGAAAAGATCTTGAGAAAACAAAATCTCTCAATCTTAGATTTGCTAAAGGATCAGAAACTTTAAATGAAATTATCGAAGTTCAACGTTCTCCTATGATAAAGATAGGTCTTGGGTATACTGAAGAAGCATCTTGATCACAAAAGCCATCAACCTCCACCAAAAGCTATCTTGATGCAACAAAGACCTGTGAACAGTATGAAAATCGTCAACAAAGGCATAAAGCTGATCACCAGGTAAATCATACTCAATTTTCTCCAAGGATGAATATCAATAGAAGAAACAACCAACCTCAGGCAAATCATACTCAATTTCCTCCAAATATGAATATCAATAGGAACTACAATCAATAGGTAAATAGATTTGATAGTCGCAAAAACTTCTTTAATGGGAAATGTTTTTCATGTCATAATTTTGGGCACAAAGCTATTCAATGTGTTGCTTACAAAACCATCATGACTAGAGAAGCACGAAATCAAAGGAATATAACAGCGATCAAGAGAAGTTCCTAAAATAACTTTTCTCCTCTTGAGAATGAAATAGAATGCTCAATTTGTAACAACTTTGGTCATAAAGAATCTAAATGCAGGAGCAAATTTAGGCAAACACCTCAAAAGGAGAAAATGCCTTTAAATCACAAGATATGGAGAAGGAAAGAATCTCAAATAAAAAGATGTGGTATAGTCTTGTATGCAGAAGGACAAGAAAATCAGTGGTACATCGACAGTGGATGCTCCAAACATATGACAAGTGACAAAGAGAATCTTCACTCATATAATGCCTTAGAAAAAGAAAAGAATGTCTCATTTGGAAATGACACTCTAGCTGTCATAAAAGGTAAAGGTTCTCTTTTCTTGAAAGAAAAGGTTAAAGCTGGAAATGTTATGTATGTAGATGGCTTAAAGCATAACCTGTTGAATGTCAGTCAAATGTGTGATCAAGGAAATAAAGTGGTGTTTCAATCAAATGGATGTGTTTTTCATGAGCTTGATACAGGACAGACTGTGATCAAAGGTACAAGAACTCCAAGCAACTTATACATACTCAAAGGAGGACAACAACAGTGCTATCTAAGAGAAAATGATGAAAACCAGCCATGGCATACAATATTTGGACATTCAAGCTTTTCTCAAATAAGAAAAGCATGCAGACTCAAGGTTGTTCATGATATTCTAGATATCGACATCCCATAAAATAAAATATGTAAACCATGTCAAATCGTTAAGCAAGCCAAAGTTCACTTCATGGAAAAAGAAGGGTCAGCTAGTAAGCCTCTTGAAGTTGTCCATACTAATTTATGTGGACCAACAAGGAAAAAGTCACCTCGTGGAGAAGAATATTTTATTTTGTTCATTGATGATTTTTCCAAAATGTGTTGTATAGGTATTCTAAAACATAAATATGAAGCATTTGAAAAGTTCCGAGCCTCCAAAGATTTGGATGAAATTGAATCAGATCAAAAATCAAATGCCTCAGATCTGATCGAGGAGGGGAATTTATATCAGATGAATTCTTTGACTTTTGTGATCGACATGGAATAAAAAGGAAATTCTCCACTGCAAGAACTCCTCAGCAAAATGGTGTGGTAGAAAGGATGAACATAACAATTCAACAAATGGCTCGAGCTATGCTAGATGAATCTGGAACTCCTGCAACCTTCTGGGGTGTAGTTGCATTCGTT
Organism: Pinus taeda; assembly: GCA_000404065.3. Lineage (NCBI taxonomy): Eukaryota > Viridiplantae > Streptophyta > Pinopsida > Pinales > Pinaceae > Pinus > Pinus taeda. The sequence goes on along the minus strand of APFE031393232.1, from coordinate 97,157 downwards.
GTCGTGACTATTCTCAACAAAGAAAATGTTCAGGTAAATAGCACTCAAATTCCACATGAAATTTATTATGGTAAGACTCCTACTGTAAAATACTTCAAAGTTTTTGGAAGCAAATGTTTTATCAAAAGGACTGAGGAAAAGCTTGGTAAGTTTGAACCCAGAGCAGATGAAGGTATTCTTCTTGGTTATTCTTCTAGAAGTAAAGGATATAAATGTTATAATAAAAGACTTGGGAAAGTTGTTGAAAGCATTAATGTTGTAGTGGGTGAAGCATGCAAAAATCCAAAACAGATAAAATCAATAGAGGATTATGACAATGAGGAAGATGGGGATTACTTCCCACATCAAATCAAAATTATATTGAAGAAGAAACCAATGAAGCATGAGAAGAAGATATAATGGTAGAAGAAATGACTCCGTCGATGTATGTTTAGAAAATCCATCCAGAAACTCAAATTTTAAGGGAAAAGGAGGTAGGTGTACAAACAGGAAGAACTATTACAAGGACCTCAAGCTATCTAGCTGTATTATCCTCCCCCAAACCTCAAAATGTAGATGAAGCATGCAAATATGAATGATGGGTCAAGGCCATGGATGAAGAACTTGAGCAAATTGAAAATAATGATACTTGGGAATTAGTTCCTAGACCTCATGATAAAAATATTATAGGAATTAAATGGAGATTCAAAAACAAGCTAAATGAAAATGGAGAAGTCATTAGAAATAAGGCCAGACTTGTTTGTAAAGGGTATGCTCAACAAGAAATTATATATTTTGAAGAAACTTTTGCACCTGTTGCTAGACTTGAAGCCATAAGGATGTTTCTTGCTCTTTCCAGCTTTCAAAAATTCAAAGTATACCAAATGGATGTAAAATCAACCTTCCTTAATGGAGATTTAGAAGAAGTTTATATTGAACAACCAGAAGGATTAATTCTTGGAAAAGATGTAAAACTTGTATGTAGACTCAAAAAATCTCTCTATGGTCTGAAACGAGCTCCATGGGCCTCGTATTACCGCTTTGACAAATATCTACACCAATAAGGTTTTACAAAAGGTTCTGCAAATAACAATAGATATACAAAGATTGAAATTGATAAATTGCTAATTATTATTGTTTATGTTGATGGTATAATTTTTGGTAGCAATGAAGAATCCATGAGTTAGAATTTTTCTTCAGTAATGCAGCAAGAATTTGAAATGTCATTGCTTGGTGAACTTACCTATTTTCTTGGTCTACAAGTTCAACAAAATAAAGATGGTATTTTTCTTTCACAAACCAAATATCTCAAACATATCTTGAAAAGGTACAGAATGGAAGATTCTAAACCTGTATGTACCCCAATGGTAACAGGATGCAGTCTCAGCTCAAATGATGAATTAGCAGCAATATATCAACCAACTTATAGATCCATGATTGGTAGCCTTCTTTATCTAATAGGTACCTAACCTGACATCATGCATGTAGTAGGAATAGTTGGAAGATTCCAAGCAAATCCAAAGGAATCACACCTTCAAGTAGTTAAAATAATTTTCAAATATCTTCAAGGTACTCAGGACTTTGGACTATGGTATCCTGGAAATGCATATATTACTCTTCATGCATGTATAAATGCAGATTGGGAAGGAAGTGTTGATGATAGAAAAAGCACTAGTGGTGGTGCATTCTATATGGGTTCCAGGTTAGTGTCTTGGTTCAACAAGAAACAAATTTCAATTGCTTTATCTATAGTTGAATCAGAATATGTGGTTACTGCATCTTGCTGCACACAACTACTTTGGATGATGCAAACTTTGCAGGACATTCGGATCACATGTACTCCACCCATCTGCATTCTAAGTGATAATGCAAGTGCCATCAGTATTTCAAAGAATCCAGTCATTCACTCCAAGACCAAGCACATACCCATCAAGTACCATTTTCTACGAGAACAAGTGCTTGAACAAAAAGTCAAATTAGAGTATGTTCCCTCCAAAGAATAGGTCGCTGATTAGTTCACTAAACTACTACCCAAAGAAACATTTGAATATGTCAGACAAAATCTGGGAGTTGTTGCTGCATCATCCTACTGTTAAAATCTAGTTTTTCAGAAGAAGGTTATTATATGCATGTTTCATGAAGTATAGTCACATATAAATGTAGGTTTCGGTGGCTGAAGAGGTGTATATGTTTTTCTGACAGGAAAAATAGTGGGTTAGACTTTGATATGGGTGCTCTGTCTGATGTTGATGATTACATTCTAATGATATGCTTTGTTCATTAATTTTTATCTGACTGACAAAGATGCTTTGATTAAATGACTTGTTAACAATGCACAGGTAGCACAAGTTCAGGGGGAGTATTAGCCTTCACTCACGTTCTACATTTTTGGCATTATGGTTGCTGAGTCCAGTTATGGCTTCTTATATTTATACCATTTGTTGCTTAATTCACGTGAAAGTCTAGGGTGTGATGTGACTTCTCATACATTTGAATGAGTCATATTGGACAAATGATGTAATTTGTATCCCACTTTGCATGGGATGGATGATGTAATATTTTTTGTATCTCTGTCATGTATAAACAATTGGTATATCCCCACTTGGTTGGGTGCATGAGTCAAATTTGGTGTATCCCCACTTGGTTGGGAGATTAATATATGTATGAGTCATTGGTGATAGGAAGGTCATACTCACATAGTTGAGTTATAGAGTCATGTTATTCTTTTGAAAAATATTTTTTTGCAGACTCTGCATATGCTCAGGGGGAGCATGGACCTTGCATGGATGGTTTAGTGCATCTCAGCATGTACAAAGGCGAGCTTAATTAGAGAATTCAACATGTACTTAGGGGGAGCATGGACAACATAATGTATATCAAAAGGGGAGAATATATTGGTCCAGCCTTTTCCCTTGATGTCAAAGGGGGAGAGTGTCTTGGTGTTGTTGTTGCCATCAAGCCTGAAGGGGAAGATTGTTGGCATTATGATACAGGTGTTGTCCTTGATGGAAATAAACACAGATGACAGTTCACAGTGCAATAGGTTAACAACAAAGGATTACAGATCAGACTCCATAGGTTGAAGAAAGAGAGGTATAGACTGGTTCACTTTGTCAAAGTAGCGTATACATGTAGCAACGGAGATCAAAAAGAGTGTATACATATACACACACTTTCACATAAGTGCGTATGGGATGGAAAATCAAGGTTTTGGTCCTAGGTATTGGTCCAAGGTATTGGTCCTAAGTGGTTTTGGTCCAAGGTATTGACAAAGGGCCTAAAGATATATAAAGAGGAGAAGATCATAAGGCTAGGTGTGCAAGTAATAAGATTATAGGAATACTTCTATTTGAAGTATATTTTATGTTGCAGGGTTATGTTTGGGACTAGATCTGAAATATTCATGTGCACCTTGAGTTCAATATTGGATCAGGATCATGAGATCTGAAATGAATTATTCTTGAATGATCTGATATTGGTTGAGACTATATCTGATGTTTTGCACGTGTTTTATTTGTTATCTATCATGATCTGGGTTTGTTTGAAATCTGGAATTGCAGCAAATTTCTGATTCAATATTTGCAGATATGTATGTAGGTTCATCTCATCCAAAGAGCGTATACACGCAGATTCTATTCTTTCAAGTAGTGTATACAAAAGAAAAGCTCCTTTTTCAGATCTGACTAATCTATCTGATCAAATTTTGTTGTTTTAGTGTTATCTATCAATGAAGTCTTCTTAGATCTGAATGTAAAAATGAATGCATAAGGAGGCTAGAATTTGATTGATTGATTGTATAAGTGAGAAGAATTGATCTTTGTCCCTACCTGTGTAAAGCTCTGTAAGTTGACAATAGATATTCAGTATATTGTTGGTTGGTACAGACTTGATTCAAAAGTTTATGTTTGTTGTAGTTTTGAAGGCATACACAGGTTTGATTAATGGAAGTAGTGTATACACGTAGTTTGGGTTCAACCAAGTAGCGTATACACTCTAATGCATGATTTTTGAGGTTACAACTGGTTTTGAATGATGATGCAGGGTTATGGGTTCAACATAGTGTTCTGGTGTCAGTGATATGATTGTCCAGATTAACTGAATGTTGGTTGATGCATTTAAGTTTAAAGAGTTCTTGATGGGTGCAGTATGAAAATTGGATGAAACATGGCCTTCAGATTTTGGTGTTGTGATCCAGAAGTATCTAGTTTGAAAATTTATGAAACGTGGTCCCTGGAAGAAGAAAGAAGGTAGTAGCCTTCTATAGGTCGACGCCTACGTACTAGTAAACATATTGGCTAGTACAAGAGTTAGGGGGTTGTAGCTCCCTTCTAGTAGAAGTTGGAAAAAGAGAGAAGTTTGTAGCCTTCTGCAGGTGGGTACCTACGTATTGGTATGAGTCTCCACTAGTACAAGATTGTAAACAGATTTTCTTATTATTAAAAGAAGGCATAGGCAACAACAGTAGGTGGTTTTCACCCACATTAGGTTTCCACCTTAAATCTTGGTGTTCATGTGTGTTGCTTATGTATGATGTTTTATTATGCTTTTATTGCATTGTCTAATAAGTTACTAATGTACTAGTTTAATACCAACACATGATAAATTGTCTAAATCGCAAGTTCTCTTGATATACGTTGGTTTCTTTAATCACATTTGCATGTACACGCCAGTTCACTTCACTAAAGTAGCATATATAAATTTGTTTAGGAAATAATTTTTTTGATTTGATAATACTAATTCACCCCTCTCTCAGTATTATTTCCAACACTTCAGAGCACTCTCCCTAAGCTAGGGGTGATCTGGAGTGCACTGTGTCCCTCACAAGCCTATGCTAGTGAGAGTGAGCCATTCCAAAAGGAAATTTGACACAGTTTTGACCAAATTTTGAATGCAAGAGAGTTGAATTACAATCTATGAACACAGGTAGGGTCTTCAAGAGTGTCCTATGAGGTCAATAAGTTACTAGGAAAGATGATCTTCCCCAACAGAGTCGCCAATTTGTTTTGGAGAATTTGGTATCTACGAATAAATACTAATTCCCTAGATAAGTAGCCATATCTAGAAAAATAGTTTAAAGTATTTTAGTCTTTCCCTATAAGTAATAGATAAGATGAGAAGATGAGAAGACCTACTTGTAGGTCTGATTTCCTCTCGCCTCCTTTGTATCGGTCTTGTCGCTCCTTCCCATACTTAATACGCTTGAGAAGTACTTATAAACACAACAGAAAACAAAGAATCGATCAAAGAAAAACATTTGTTGAATATAAGTGAATGGAATCAGATACATTTCACACATATAAGCATTATGAAACAATACAAACATATGGGAGAAAGGTTAAAACAATTTATTAAATAGAAGAAGGAATTACAACCATTTTGTTTGATTCAAACTCATTCCTCCAGCTTGGATCCCATTCGCATTCATCAAAAGCATGGAAAACTTGTAGCATTACAATACTTGCTTCAAAGCCAAATCTCACAGCAACATTATCTCCTTACAATTCAACATAATCCAACCCCCTGGTCGCTTATATGAGTGGTCAATTTATAGGGAGATGAAGGAGGTTTTGTCATAAATGGTGGCATTGAATGGCCTTCCATACTTAGAATTAGTTCCATGAAGGAAGGGATGAAAGGATAGGATGCGTCTTAACTCATTCCTCATCCATTTCCGAGCTCATAGGAGTTGATAAGTGAGGGAAACTTCTAGATGACTCCAAAAGATAAGAATTTTCTAAAACCATATGTGAATTTCACTCAAACTCATCCAGTGTAGGTGAAAGGAAGCCTAAGTACTCTGTAGAGCACCCTGGCATGGACTTAACTACTCTTTAGCACACCCTAACATGGGCCTCCCTGTGCTGGTCTCTCTAGAGGCCATTTCAGGATATCTTCAAGTCATGAAACTGTCTGGGAAGGAGGCATTCAAAGGGGTGACTTTTTTAGGGAATGTAGCAACTGAAATTAGGGTTTGATGAGCCCTAAAACACTTATTTGGATGATGGGATTGATGTGCCCAAATGAATTTGTAACAAAGAGTTTGCCATTTTTATATATAAAAAAGGAGAGAGAGGACAACCTTGGCAAAGCCCCCTTGAATTATGAAAATATTCACATGGTCTTCCATTGACAAATGGTGCAATCCAAGGTCCCACAATACAACATTTTATTATATCTATTGCCTTTTTTGAGAAACCAAATCTCTATAGGCCAGCTACAAGGAAACCTAGGTTAACCCTATCAAAAGAATTTTCCATGTCAAGCTTAACAATCATTACTTTTTCCTTTTTCAACAGGCTAGAGTGCAATGCTTCCTGTATTATTAGAATGTTGTCAAGGATTTGTCTTTTTGGGACAAATCCTCTTTGGTTTTCTGATATTATTTCTAGAAGCACCACTTCTATTCTATTCGCCAGAATCTTTGTTATAATTTGTAGGAGGAATTACACAAAGAAATGGGCCTAAATATACTAAATGAATTAGCTTTCGACTCTTTTGGGAAAAGGGTGAAGAAGGAAGAGTTTGTGAATCCTCCTATATTGAATTTCCCAAAAAAAATTCTAATCATTCTTATCAAATATTTTTTGATAATGCTCTAGTTGTTTTTGTAGAAGGAAATAGTAAACCCATCTGGGCTTGGGGCCTTATTCAGATGCAAATCCCAAACTACATCAGCTACTTCCTTTTCTTCAACTTCTCTTGTGAATTCATTGTTTTCTACTTCACTTATTTTAATGGGAATATGCTGTAGATAATATTCATACTCGTTATTTGATGTTGGGGATGATAACATATTTTTGTAATATCTATAAGCCTCATTTATTTCCTCTTCTCCTCTAACTTCTTTGCCTTTTTTATCTTTTACGCTGTCTATTTGATTTTGATTTTCCTTATTCTGGCCGTATTATGGAAGAACACAATATTCTTGTCTCCTTCTTTAAGCCATAGACGTTGGGATTTTAGTTTCCACTCTTCTTCTTCCCTTTTATTTTTCCTATAAAACTACTAATGAACTTTTTCTTCCTACCATAAGCTCTCTTGCGTTTCCTCTTGCTGCTGTTTTTCCACTTGGATTTTATCTATTTTTTCTATTATTTCTAGCTTTATTTTTTATGTTTCTAGTTGATTGCTCCTTGCCCAATGTTTCAAATTTCTCCTTGGGGATTTTAATTTAGATTCCCAAACATAGCTAGGAGAGCCAATAATTGGATTTGTCCATACTTCAGCAACGATGTTTTTAACTTCTTCCCTATCATTCCAAGTGGAACTAAACCTGAAAGGGACTGGGCCAAAGTTCTCTAATTTCCCAAGTGAAAGCACCAATGGTTTGTGATTCGATGTTGTATTATGAATGATTTTGGATTTTATCTCACTGAATGACTTGGCGATTTTGTGTTGTATTAGAAATCTATCCAACCTTTCCTTTATGTTATTTTTACCAATTCTTTTGTTGCTCCAAGTATACTTTCCATTGCTAGGAGGCATGTCCATTAAGTTGCACGCTTCCATAATAGATTCTAACATTTCCCTATATGGATCAACATTGTATATTCCCCTGAACTTCTCCTCTACATTTAATACCAAATCAAGATCTCCTCCTACAATTATGTCTTTGTTTTGTTCCTGCATAAGATTATTTCTTAAGGTGATCTAGCAAACATCCTTATCCTTGTAATGATTTTGGGCTGTTGATGGTGTTGGACCTACCAACATGTCAAGGAGATCTCCCCAGTAAGAAGTCCTAATTAGATCTCAGACTTTTTGGCATAGAAGTCATAGTAGTGGGCCATAAGGTAATGCCTTGACCGCGATGTCGCACAAAGGAAAGTAAGATAACTCTATTAGTAGCAAGGGTGTGATTGATGCAATGAGTCAAGGAATGAGTATGAGAGTTTTCAACACTTCAAAGGAAGAGGAAGGTAAATGTGGGTTCTAGTTTGAAAGAGATTAGTTCCAACTCTACTAGGAACACACAACACAAAGGACATGCACAACTTCCGGAAGAGCAGTCAACACGGATGTGGCGGTCATAACATATAGGGTAAGATAACACGAAATGGACTCATAGATGAGTATGAGATGAGTGTGATGGTTGATATAACAAGGTTCAGATAAAGGTCCATCTGATGTTCGACAGAGCAGTCAACACAGACGGCGACAACATTAACAACATATGAAACATATTAACAACAAGATTCATATAATTGCATGTGAATCAGTTCATACACAAGTATGTAAGTTAAAAAACATATATAATTAAAGAAACCAAAGCATTCCAACTACAATAACAACATATGCATGAAAATGTGTTGGCTTTTATTATATAAATAAGTGTAAGTCACAATCATACAATACACCATGTGAACCTACTATCCCTATCAGTAGAACATTACAACCACATCCTCCTATTCTCCAAAGCATTGTACTAGCTCTATGCAATGGAGAAGCCAAGGTGTGTTACAATATTGTCCAATCCTTCTTCAAGATAGTCTTAGTAGAAGCTTGGCTAACCAAAAGCCTATACAATGAGTTATGAGGGACTATTTATAGCAAAGGGTGGGGTGACCCTTGACATTTCCCTTTGTGACCGTTCAACTACCCTCATGACTCTTCACTTACTCTATGATCGTTACATTCACTCTTGAGACTTGACTTATGCTTGACATGACTCAACAATACAAAGCACATGTAGCCATGTGAACAATGGCTTGAACAAGCCAAACAAGACACAACTCTGACTTAGACAACTATAGAAGTCCAACTACTCGACATCCTCATGCTGATCAACAGTAACATATTGGTGCCAAGATTGGTAGTCTCTGATAGTGTTCATGTGTTCCACTGTGACATCCATCTGGAACCTGAACCTTGCCTCCATGGCATCCGGGTACACTACTTGGGCTCCACTGTCCAACTCATCTGAAAGAATACGCAACATTGTCCTTAATGTGGCTAGACCAGCAACATACTTGCACATGATGTCTGCACTGATAGGCAAGTTTGGACTAGTGGCGATGTGCATCAACTCATCGAAGTATGAGTCAAGCTCCTATTAGACCCGCTTCTTAGTCTTCATTTGGGTGAGAGTCCCAACTGATGGAATTGAATATGTGTGCACAACATCCTCCATGCTCTTGAATACTCGTGCATGGAAAGCTTATATGTTAGTGATGAATTTCGGTAGGTCTTCATAGTTTTGGATTTGACTCTGGATATGTGCTTGAAACTCAACCACATTGGCCTTCATCATATTAGGAAAATGAAGTGGGACTCCTTTATACTTCGTCATCCATGCTCGTATGTTATCAATGACAGCATGTATGTTCTTCAAGATGCGATTTCTTCTTACACATGGATGCTGCCATCTGTGAAGATGAATGATTGCTTGATGCATAGTACTGAACTTGGATTACAATGCCTACATAACCGTGTGCAAGGACAACACTTCCTCCAGTATTTCCTTCTTCAGTTCAACTTGGTCAGACATTGTCACCAAGTCTCCTCCTTGCTTGGCCACCTATAGTTCCTTCGCCATTCACTCATTCTCAACTATAAGGAAGTGAACACTCAAGCTAGTGGCTTCAACATAGACTCTAGTTGCATCCACCAAAGCAGCTAGGTCCTTGTGCACATTAGTCATGATAATTTGTTCTTCAACTTGCTCAGGGGATGTTTGGTTCTCCGTAGTAGATACTCTGTCAGGGTGCACAACTCTATGTTGAGATTCATTAAAGGATCTGTCGTGCATCTCTACTTCTAGCTCACCACCAAGGACCTCAGTGCATCCTTGGTCATTTGAGACTTTCTCGTCATCTAGATGCATTGCAACAGGTGAGTCAACATCTATGTGGTGAGGCATGAGGTCAGTGTCTTGTTCCAATTTCAGCTGCTCCGTGTCTGCATCCAACTGTTTGAAAGCCTGTTCTATCTCATGAGCAAAGTCTTGCCCCTGCAAGGGCTCACCACGTTTGCTTGATGCTAGTTGTTCAGAAGAATCAACTACTTGTATGGGCGCTACTTCGTATCTCTACACATGATGCACCCCCTGCTAAATCTGTTGTTGTTGCGCTTCCTTCTTCTATTGGCACATCTCTTGTTCTTTTCGAAGTTTCTCCCTCAGCTCATGAAACTCCTTCTCTACTTCTTCTATTTTCTTCTTATCTCTTTTCCTTCACGTGATTTTCTTTTCGTGTTGCTTCCTCATATGTTGAATAGCCATATATGCTTGTTCTACAAGTGGATCAGCTCAAAACTTGCAGCTTTGTTCCTCCTCCATGGGGTCGACAATATTTCTCTTCCATTTGTCACACGCATGTATGCTTGGATTTGTTGTTGCTACTATTACTGCTACTGCTAGTGTTCTTCGTGGTACTGCTTCATGCTGTCGTGCTAACCATTCTACCATGAAACCAACCTGTTCATTGGGTTTCGAATGATGGTAAAAATACCTCCATGAGTCTTCCTCAGCCCAATGAAATTCCCCATGGATCCAAGTGAACTGAACTCTCATGTAGTGATACTTGAAAATGCAATGTGGATCATACGGGTTGAATCTTCGGAGGTCAAATGGGTACTTCTTCATTTGTTTAGCTTTGACATCCACTTGCTTGATGCTCCTAATCTCATATAACCCAATCCATAATGGAAGAGTGGGCCAAGGTGCCTTCTTATTCTATTGCGGTCTAGTTGTTAATCCTGCTGAGATATGATATGCTACTTCCTACATGACAAGCACATTCAAAGCAAACTTTGGCAGAACATGCCGAGGCTTCTCCGCTCTGAACACTTGGATGAACATGTCATTCGGTGAGGCATACCAATCTGTAATGCCTAACAATGCCTTCATTGATTCTTATGACATGTAGGGCAGATCATGTTCGACTATCAACCTGTACATTGGAGAAATAAGATGGTCGGAAAGCCGTTTTATCACTCCTTTGAAGCTGCACTCGGAGAATAGCTTGAAATATGTTCTCACAATAGTCTCCGCTGGTGACCATGCCAACTCTAAGCCCAGGAATGTATGTCGGGCATAGAATACATCTAGAACGTAGGTGGACATATACATCTCTGCATGCATGCCTTCGGGTGACTATTGAGCCTTCATGACTTTCTTCTTTAGCTGATGAGCCAGTATGCCAGACTAGTTGCATTGTCTTCCTTCTCTAACCAGTTGGTCCAGCATGACCGCACAACTCTGAGGGAAGGTCTTAGTGCTCACTTGGTCACTCATTCGACATGCAAATATGACCAAGTATTGGTATGCCTTCCTCAATATCTTCATCTTATAGATCTAGTTAGTGGTAATCTTGAAACGAGTTGTCTCCTTTATCCAATCCTTTAGAATATCTCTGGAGTGGCCTCTGCTATTGGGTAGGCTGAATGGAGGGGTGATGACAGTCATGGGCTCATCCATCTGATACATCTCATCATAATCTTGTGCTCATAAGGTTGTAAGCTTTGTCCCACTGACACTGTTCAAGGTCATCGTCTCAGGGTCAGTGTGAGAGATGATCTAGTGAACCATATCGCATATGGGAATGCAGGGTATCTACATGCAATATGGTACAAGCCAGACTTATGAATGTTCACGTACACCTGAAGGTCTTCCCCAAAAGTACCTGTGAATTTTTCATTCACCTCTTGACACTCCAATTTGATGTCCTTATCTAGATACAACTTCGTATCTTCGTAGATCGACATGCTAGAGGACACCTGTTCATTCGTTGTTCCAACTGCAACACCATCAGTGTCCTAGGATCCTGTTCTCTTGGAAACCATTAAGACAGATGAACACCTGAAAGATCTGGAAACAAGAAGCATGCATGGAAAGAAATATGTCAGTGAAAATAAAGCAAATCCAGGGAAGGTCACAACACATACCTAGGGAACTGGTGAGCAAGATTGCGCAAATTTCACTGGGAGGCTGAGTAATTGGGAACTAAAACTGCAAAAAATGTAGTCTAAACTGACCGGGAGGTTGAACTAGCTATGGGATCTACAAAATGCGCAATTCAGCTGGGTAGTTGGTTGCTGGGATTGCAGAATGTGTGATTCTAGCTAGGAAAGACTTCTGGCCCAGGGGAAATTTTGTGAAAATTTTTGGGCCAAGCTTCCACTAACCTCCAGGAATGCGTAATTAAGTCCATGAGGTCAATGATGGGTTAGAATGCACAAATATGGAGAGGAAGGTGAGCCTTCCTTCTCTAGATTCCGCAAATCAGCCTTGGTGAAAGCAGAGATTGGGTCAAGGTTGGCCTGACTCGCCGACAGACAACTGAAAGCAAGTAAGTCGATGAAATGCATGGTGACACGAAGTGATATAAGAAGTGATAAACAGTGCATTCAAAACATGAATAGAAGATTGAGAAAACACATTAGCATGCATGTGGGTGAGGTCATTCGCCGGTTGGGCAAATGGTCGTGCAAAACATTTTCATGCATGCAATAATAGTGAGATAGCAAAAAAAAATGAAATAGAGCTAGGACAAAATAGAATATATGTAAATGACAGCAGGTGTTCAAAGAAATCAACAAAACAACACTCACACAAGCAAATACACAAAAAACGACACAAGTGCTGAAAAGACAAGTTGAGGCCACTTCCTTGTGAAAATTGAGTCAGATGTGTCGGAGAGTCTCGGATGTGTTGTGGGATGTCAAAGCTCCAAGATCAATTTCAATGAATGAGCTCTGATGTGTCGAATAAATAATTTTGGTCTCAAGACCCACATGCCACGAATCTAGGAAAAAGCGACACTTGGAGGGACACTTCTAAAACAACTTTGCATGTAACCCTCGACTGCTAAAAATAGCTCCCTGAATCATGGGATACCTTTTGCATGTTGCCTCTTGCTATTTCAAGAAGATCAAGTCATGCATTCATGCAAGTCAAGTTTCCTCGGTCCTAGGTGGAACTGATCAACCAGACTGTCCATGCATGCCAATGCTCAGCTGCTTGGGAAAAATGCACATTCTTGACTGTAAGATGGGCTGACTGCCTAAGGGGATTATGCAATTTCTGGGCCCAACAACTGATTGCTACCCAGATTTTCGCAAATCCTGGGCTAAACTCCCTATTGGTGGGAAAAATTGCACAACCCCTACTAGGAGGGTTGGCTGGCAGGATTGCGCAATCTTGGAGACCAACAGGTTGTCACAAAGGATTGTGCAATTACTAGAGGGACATGCTAGTTTCCCTCCAGGATTGCACAATTTTCAAGGGGAATTTGCTCATCCTGTAGTGGGACCAAGTTCAGGTAAGCAGCCTATGAGTAGAATGGATCCACTGTGTTCGATAGGCTACCTTTGTGCGAGGAAAGCACTAAAGCTTGAGTACTTGATGAAGCAAGACAAAGTGATGTGCAAGATTGGTAGGGAGGCTCCAAAATAGGCTAAGGAAAATTTTTGGAGGGTGGTTGTAGTCGATACAACAAGGGAAAAAATATCTATAGTACAATATATCCTTTTTGTTTTTTTGTTTTCCAAGTCTGTTTTTATCCAATGCAACTCTTTTTTTTGCTGGATGAGCTCCCAATTCTTTGTTTTCCATAATGTGCATATCCCTCCTAAAGCTCCGGCCTTTGGAATTGAAGTTCCTTGATAAATTTTTGTTTTTGTATCATTGTTTCCATTTCCTTTTCATTTATCTTTGTCTCCTGTATCATAAAAATATCTAGTTTCGATGAAACTATTAAATCTTTCATTGCCTTAATTTTTGGCATACTTCCCATTCCTCTTCAATTCCAAGAGATTATATTCATTATCACTTGATGATGTGGGTAGATGGACCTTTCCCTCTAATGGGGTGTGTGTTTTTCTCCCTTTTTTTTTTCTAATAAAGTATCCAGTGGTTGTTGGGTGCCTAGATCCATTTCCTTTGGTGCAACTTCATCTCTGATTTCTCTGTTGGTTTTTTTGCTGGCCCTTTTAGGGTGGTTGAGAGGAGAGGAGCTCTTCGGAGAGGGTATGAGTGATTATTTGATCGAAGGAGGAGTGAGGAGGGCTATGGGAGGGGATGGGAGAGGAAGGGGAGGGATTATAGGGGAAGTAAAGGAGAGGAGAGGAGGAAGGAGGGGAGGAGGGAAGACCAGGGTTCGCAAGGGAGCCAAAGGGATTAGATACCAAAATATCCAATAAGGGGGGAGGGATAGAAGAAGGTGCAAGGGATGCTAAGGGAGAGTGGATATCTTTAGATGGAATAGGCCTGGAAGGAGAGGAAGAAGGGGAGAGGGGGGGAGGGTCGAGGGAGTGAGAATGGAGACTTAAGAGGGTTGGGAAGATGATTTGTTTGCTGTCTTTTTCTTGTTGACTTGCTCCGATTTTGGTTCCTGGTTTTATGTTTCTTCTGTTTCCTGATTTTTAGAACATAAATATGAAAAATAACCATATTCGTGACATACCTTGCATTTGAATGGAATGTTTTTGTAATCCAGCTGTTGAATGTGAACCCAACTATCAACTTTGATCTTGACTACTTCTGGTAGTCCTTTCCCTAGATCAACTTCCACACATATTCTTGCGTAGGCATGCATGTTTTCCTTTGGATCATTTTTGTCAATATATTTCCCCACTGCATTTCCTATTACTTTAATAGATTCATCTCCCCAACAGTATAGAGGAAGTTGTGGGAGCCTTACCCACATTGGCACTCCATTTGGCATGTCCAACTCTAAAATGAAGTCTGGAGTCCATCTATTTAAATAAAGCCCTCTTGAGTCCATGAAATACAATCCATTTATGAAGATTAAGTCTCTATCCTCTTTTGTTTTGAAATGGAAGGTGAATTAACCTCTTCCACATAATTTGATCAACAAGATGGAGGAGGCCCAATTTCCCTCCACCCATTTGAGAACTGATTCGGGTGAGGTCAAGAGCCCAGTAAATTGTCCTACCAATCCACGTTCAGAAAGAGAGAGAGCAGCACAACGGGGGAGGGAAGGGGGGAGGATTATTTCAAGGATTTCATCAATATTATTAACAAACTTGGATATGGAAGGCCTGTTTCGTGACAGTCCAAGGGAGGAGATTAGAGAGGCAAAGGCTTCTGCTTTTTCCCTCAACTAGGTTGAAGATTAAGGAAGAGATGCAGGGATCAGTACAACCTCCAGAGGAGACTCTAGAAGGACCATCACTGGCTAGCCGCAAGATATCTAGCCATGGGAGCAGGAGGCCGCAGGAACCAAGAGAGGAAGGTGGGTGCAGGGTTTGAAATCACCAAGGCGGGAACTCAGGATAGCGTAAAATATCTTTCTATACCAGTTCATTGTATTACACACGACAGACCAATGTGTTATATTACACAAGGTACACTAATGCATTATATTACACAAGGCACACTAATGCATTATATTACTTTAAAAAAAATGGACGGGGCCAGCAGGGTTTGCATCTAATTCAATAAGTGATTCCCCTACTTTACATGTCAAATTCCCTATATATAGTAAATACACAAACCCATTAAATCTAAAATTCCTAAAATGAAAAACCTTAATTATGAAGTGGTAGAGGAAGTTAAACCCTAAGGTGAAATTTCGCAAGAAGAAGCAAGGATTTAAGGTAAGTATTTAATTTTTATTATTTATATTTTATTTATTTTTATTTATATTTATATTTTATATATTTTATATTTTTTTTTATGAATTTTAATTAAATTTTAAATAGGAACATAGATCGTAAACATTTTTACTAGTAAATTCAATAGTAATTTTTTTATTATACAAGTTTTTATTTTGAATTGTGAATAAATCTAACAAAAATTGTAAAAATTATTAAATGTAAAATTTAAAAATTTTTCTATCCAGGGTTTTGCGTGAATCACCATACCTTTCAAATTATGATCTTTCTGCGTTCCAAAAGATTTTTCTACTCCACAGTGCTTCCAATATGTCTCTTGCAAATGATCTCTATTTTAATTAAACCCTCACAGTAATTGTAAAATATTTTATTAGTAAAATAAATAATAAAAGTTAATTTTTTTACTATTTAGGGTTTTGAGTGAATCACCATACCTTTCAGGTTCTAATCTTTTGAATATTTCTAATGTTCCAAAGTATTATGCTGCTGCACAATGCTCCTTTTGTATGTCTCTCTTGCAAATCACTCCCTTGAAATTTTGAGAAAAATAATGAAATAATGAATAACTTTTTACTATTTACAAGACATTATGAAATTAGATTTCAAAAAACCAATTACTGCTAGTTTTTTAATTTAAAAAAAAAAAAATAGTGTTTTTTTTTCAATTTATATGAACATCAGTGCGTTTGATAATCAAGCACACCGGCCTGTTTATAATAAAAGCCCAATGACATTGCCAGGGTGCCAAATTTTTCCAACGCACTAACATGATACAATTTCTTTTTTTATTTTCCAAATCCCGAAACAGTGCAATTAATTTTTTTAACACAATGGTACAGTTTGTATTTAAAAGTATCCGTGTGGAAATTTTTATAAGAACACTGAGATGGATGCATTCATTTTCATTTTCTAAAATCTAGAAACATGTGTGTACTTGTGCTGTTTTTTTTAAATGCATCAGTGTGTTTTTTACAAGAGCACCGATATATATATATATATATATAATATATATATTTCTGGAATGCCAGAAACTAGTGTAGGTATTGTTTGAAGGCTCTAGTGCTAATTTAAACACATCAATGTGGTTTGTGTTAGAGAATTATATTTTACAGAACAATGGAACATATAAAATATTGCAAAAATATAAACAAAGAAATAACATAAAACAAGAGAGACACAAATATATGTGGTTCACCCAGGTTGGGCTACGTCCACAGAGAAACAACCAGTCCTTTTTTTTTTATATTATCCGGCAAACTAAAGAGATACAACCTACAACAGATCCATTGTAATTCCCTCTTTGCGCTCAATCTCCTCTCTCTTCCTCACTTAGAATACAGATATACATAGAAGCAATACAATTCCCTCATATATAACGAGGGGTTGCCTTATAGGACAAAAAACCCTAAATTAAACATAACATCTACCATCAGATCTTTTCCTAATGAACGGCCAAGATTGACTATGAAATTACAACATGGGAATTTTACATCTATTCTTAGCTTCAGGGGCATTGCCCCCGATCTCCCCTACTTGGGCGGGGGGGGGGGGGGTCCTCCGAAGTCACAGCCTCCCCCTGGACCGCCCCTACAAAGAATATTTTATGGGCGGCATTGTTGCCCCATTACAAACTCGGGTCCAATGTGGCAATACCTTTGAATATAAAAGATAATCAGGCTCCACACCCAACAATCTCCCACTTGGAGATTGATTATAGAAACTCCACTGATGTTTCATTTGTTGGAAAATGACTCCACTTTGGACTTAGCTATTTCTCATCCTCTTCATCATACTTGAAGACCAATTGAAATAGAGCAAATTCTAAGTTTTTCCCTGGTTATAACTTTTGTTAACATATCTGCAGGATTTGGATAGTGTGTATCTTTTCCAGCTTCAATTGTCCATCTTCCAATGCTGACTGTATGGAATGGTACTTGAGCTATATATGTTTAGTCTTGGAATGCAATGCAGACTTCTTTGCAAGATGTATGGCACTCTAGCTGTCACTATATAACTTGGCCAACTCCTGCTTCTTACCCAATTCATCCAGAAACATTTGTAACCAAATCATTTTTTTACTAGCCTCTATAATAGCAACATACTCTACTTCTGTTGTTGAGAGTGCAACAAAACTTTGTAGTTTTGAGACCCAACTGATAGATGTTCCACCTATAGTAAACACATACCCTGTTGTGCTTCTCCTGTTATCTCTATCACCCACCATATCGCGGCATCAACATATCCCTGTAAAGAAATGTTTGAACCACCAAAGCATAATGCTTTATTTGTGGTACCTCTCAAATACCTGAGAATCCACTTCACCGCCATCCAATGTTCTTTTCCGGGATTGTTCATGTACCTGCTTACAACTCCCACTACATGTGCAATATCAGGCCTTATGCAGACAATTGTGGTGGGCCACAGTATTGTAGCAATCATTCTACAACTCCTGGGACTCCCTTCTTTAATTTTATCAACTCGGTTGTTCACAACAAACTTGGAAGCGACGGTGCTAAATGCACAAGTACTAGCTCTTACCGCAGGCTGTCACTTGACTAGCTAGCACAAGTCTGCTAGGAGCTTAAGCCAACTTATATGAGCTCTTAGAAGAAGATTTTAACTATGATGGATGGAAGCTAACTCAACAGAGGTTAGTCTATTTGCAGAAAGAAGCTGAAAATGGAAAAGAAATGCAAACCCTAGCAAACCCTAGTTTTACCGACTAACCCTACCGGTGCAAGAAAAGAGATTAAAGTAGTGGAAATGGATGCCATTGAGTTTTAGAAAGGTAAAATGCATTTGACTAAGCTACTTCTGCAGTAAAATCTGGAAAAAACATCTTTTTGCATTTTTGAGTAATTTTGCTTAATTATTATGCATGTGCTTTAACTATTTTTTACTGTGCAGAGGTTGATTGATGAACGGAAATGGGGTAGGTGCTTGCAAGAGGTTGAGAAGGTGAGAAGAGGGCCTAAGGGGTCCCTAGCACCCTTCGAAAGAGTTTCATAGTGATCAGATATGGAAAAACCGGTCACGTGAACTTCTACAGGAAGTTTGCAGGGGTTCTACAGGGAGATCCGAAAGAGGATTTTGGAGGGTTGATGGTGGAAAAATGGTGGGAAAGTGGAAATGGAGGATGGATGAGGATGAAAAGGGGCCTAGGGCTTGGTAAATGAGGCTAATGAGTGATTAAGGTGGTTGGGTTCGTTCAAGGATGGAAGGAGCGATGTTGCACAAGAATGTAGGAATTAGGGCAAATTGGAAAAGTGTGACAAATGAAGGGAAGGAATCTTGGATTAGGGGTTGGAGCAGGTTGTATGATAGAGAAAGGATAGGCAGGGAGGTATTACAAGTTTTCTGCACACTATTTTCCAAAACTGATCAAAAAAAGACTAGGAAAACCAAAGATCTAGCTATTTTGACCTAATCTGACCTAAAAACTAGAAACATGATGAACAGAAGGTTATACATAGGAAATAATGCAAGATAAATATGGAAACTAAGCAAGAACAGATCTTAAACATGCAAGTACAACTGGTATCAACTTTCCTAACTAAAAATCTAACACTAGCAATTGCATGAAGAGGCAAAAATAGTGTTTTTGTGGCAGAAAGTATGCCTTGGTCTCAGCTCATAGTCCCAAGGAGGGATAGATGGGATCAAGGATTGCTTGATGGCCTTTTTGCAGATCCTTTCTTTTACCAAACCATCAAATTAACCTGAAGTATGAAAAGCTACTTTAATCATCAAAAACAACCTAAGTAACAAAACAAGATTTTAACCTAAATAGCAGAAATTATTCTATGAATGCATCAAAGACACATAAAAGTATACAAAGGAGGTACTGGCACTTGGGTTGGGCCCAACCCCAAGAGCTACAGCCTCCTAAGAAAGCTCAGAGCTGGTAGAAGGTGAAATTTATCTCCAATACTCAAAAAATAATCATGTCACAAAACTGTTTACAACAAAAGCTCGAAGTTGAGCTGAAATGCAGAGTTGCACTCAAGTGCGAAAAACAATTGTTCAATGGCTAAACTACTAAGGCTTGAAGCCTTCCTACTTATGCACACTTGGTTGCTCAAGACTGCAGCTAATCAGCCACTTCACAAAATCTACTCAGCTGCCCCTTGAAATTATCTTTGGTGGGCTGTTGAACTCTGAGCTGATGGTGGAAAACTCGAGGAAGGGGTCATTTAGTGCTGTAGACACCCTTCCTACAAATCCTCATCCTTGTTCCTTCGTATTTGGCTGTCAACTGGCAAATAAATGCTTGGCCTTGGTCCAAAAGATGTCCAAAATCTGCAATAAACATGTATTAAACTTTGTGGTCAAGTGACTATTCTCATTCATTGAATTAACATAATTATATTCAAAAGCATGCATAGAACTATGAAGAATGTTGGATTAATCGATAATAATAGGCAAAATGAACCCAAGAAGTTACCCATTTTTGGGGCTCATCATCACCCCCTGCTGAATGTGTTGCTCATCCTCTGAGCAACTAATCCAACTCATCATCTTTGATTGCTTTGACTACCTCTCTAACATCCCAGGTTTCTGAGGTGATGTCCTCTTCTTGGTCATGAAACCTTGCTTTTCTCTCTACCTCCTCCCACTGCTTGTGTTCTTCTTCTTCTTTGACCCCTTCCAGCAGTCCCAAAGGAAATGGAGGACTGAACTTTAGGCCAATCCATCTGGCCTTTAGATTTTGCATTGACTGTTTGTAGAGAGGTACTCTGGCCAAAGCCTCTCACATCCTTGTTGGGGAGTGGAACTCCCTTATTTTCAGATTGTGGGACAAGGTGTTCCATCTCCTAGTGCAAGCATGTATGCAGTTATCATCGAACAGTCTCTCCATGTCCTCAAAGTGCGTAATGGCCTGAGCTTATCTTTCAATGTAGTCTAGGAGAACCCAAGGGTTGTTGGCCAGGTGCTGATGGGCATACACTAAAGCTGAGGGATCTTCTGGTTTTGCTTTGATCATGAGTGGCTCATTCAACTCCCTGTCAATAACTTCCCGAATTTCTACTGCCCTCTTTTCCTCATGGTTTAACTAAGAGGCCATGGCCATTAGTTTCACATCTCCCAATGCTGTATTGGTGTCCCGTAGGTTCATGTTTGGAAGTGCCAAGTTATGTAAATATAATTATGCTAACTTGGCCTTGTCTTCTGCTGAGCTACTATCACACAAATACATGAATTGATTGTAGTTCTAGAATGGAATGGTGCCCCTTTGGGCCAGTGTGTTAATTTGAAGTTGCAACCTTTGATCCTTAACATATAATGCATATGACTTTGCAGGTTTCCTACACTGTAAAGCTTCTACTGCCTAGCTGGCCATGCAGGCCATTTGGGCTTCTTTCTCTTGCACCCATTGTTTCAAAGCCTATATTTCTTCTACTGCCTATGACTCCTTTTCTTGTAGTAGTTTTGTTAGCATCTCAACATCAGTTGGTAGCTTTTCTTCTCTCTGTTATTCCTCAGTTGTCTCCCTGTCTGTTGGAGGTCTTTCTTACTACTGCTGCTCTCCCACATTGGATGACCTATCTTCCTTATGACTTTCCTGTAGCTGCAACTGCTTCCTTAGCAGCTCATTCTCTTCCTATAATTTGGCTCTCTAACTGCTTTCCATGTGCCTCACCATGGCCAAATCTTTCCTTGATTCCTTTAGTTGTTCCTCTAGGTGGCCTATGTCTGCAACACCCTTGGATTTGGCAATTCTCATCCAAGTGTGAGTCCTAACCCTCTCTTGTTCCAATGCAAAGAAGAGTGGTACAACAAACTTCTATGGGATAATCTTCCCACCTTCTAACTGGTTGTAATATGAGCCCAAGTTAGGCTGAGGGCTCGGCTCCATTATTTCTTCAGTCTTTTCTTCCCCCTGTGGTTGTTTGGCTACCTTCTCCTCCAATTTCTCAGTTTCTTTTAACTTCACCAGAGTTTCCTGTAGAGTCATTTTAGCTTCCTGTAGAGCTATTTTTGAGTCCATCATCCTAATTCTTTCTCTCTAGGTGGAGGTTTTTGGGCTTCCTCTTTCATAGGTGATGGATATCTTTGAAGGAAACTCTTCTTTTGGTTTAGTGGTTGTGTCCTCAATGACAATTAGTTCCTTTGATTGTGGCTGGGGTTTGCCCATTTTGATCCGTTTGCTCCTCCTAGATTTGAAGTAAATGGAGGTTTGCCTCTTTCTCTTTCCTTTTTGTTTTGCAGGGGTGCTTGACGGAGCAAACACAATTGCTACCTCCCTTGCCAACATTTCCAGGGGTTTCTCTTTCTGCTGGTCTTTTTCTTCATTTCTTGTAGAAATCTTTGTGTCCACCATTTCTGTCCGTGTGACTGATATTTCAGGGTGCGCCTTTTCCTTTTCTTTCTGAGTGCCTACCTTAGTTATGGCAGCCTTCATTTGGGCATGTTCGGCCTTTTCCTTTCTACTCTATATCCTCTCTTCCCTTGTTGTCTTTGTTGTTGTTTCTTCCTCTGTTTTAGGCTTAGCAATCTTGATAATTTCTTTTTGTTCTTCGTGTGCTTCCTCTATTCTACCTTTTTCTTGGATGCCCTATGTGCCCTCATCATTGTTTTTCTCCATTTCCTCAATTTTCTCCCTCTCCTCACTGCTGGATGGAGTGAAGTTTTCAGCCAAAGTCCTAATGTTATCATTTTCGAACATGTTTTTGAAGATTTCCCAAGATATGGGGACAAGGGACAGTGTAGGTGTGTAAAGCATCTTCCACCAATAGTTTGATGAGCCCATGGTGGGCCAACTGGTCTGGGATCCCTTCATTTAGCTTTGTACCACATTCAATTAGGGACTGAAGAAGGAAATATGGGATGCTTAGTTTCTTGGCTGGAGGCAAGTCAATCCCATGCCTTAATTTACTTAACAGCCTGAAATGATATCCATAGATGATGCTAAACCTCCCTTCACATGTGATGTACTTCATAATTTGATAACTAACTTCATTCCAGAGAGGGGGCGGACTCATCCTTCTAATTCCATTTTTTTCCTCTATAGGATGCTCCTCGGGCAGAAAAAATGTTTTCTTGGAAATCTGGCCCAATGATCTCTCTTCCTTGCTCTAAGGGAGCCCCAATGGTAGACCAGTAATTCTACTGATGAGCTCAGGGGTGAGTTCTAGGGTCAAACCCCTAAAACTAACTGTGGCATGTATCCTTGAATGTGGTCTCAGGGATATCAAAAACTCCTCGGTTATCTCTTCATCATGACCCTAAATTTTGTCAAAGAAGGATATCCAATTTGCTCAGGTGAAAAGGTCCACTACCTCAGGGTGCTCGTATAGCTTGCTAGAAAATAAAATGCTCAGGAAAACAACAGTCAATCACTGGAACAGAGGATAGCTGAATTTGGTGTCTTCTGAACCCAGGGAGGAGTTTCTCTTGTGTTCCTCATAATACCAGATAGCAATAATTCCCTTGTTTTTGTCACCTAGAATTCGAATGTTGGTTTATTGAAAGGAGAATGTTGTTTTTGTAGAATAGAGCATAAGGGCACAAATTCTCTTCTCAACACATAGATAGATGTGTAAATTAAGTTTTTCATGCACACAGGGTGGCCTCTACTACAACATATATCTTCTTTATAGGAGAATTTTAAAAATGATGAGGAGATTTTAGAGTGAAGAGAAAGAACTTAGGCAAATACAGTGAAATATGCGGGCAATCTTTCACGGTTTGTTGAATACACAGGTAGACTCTTATTTGTCAAACTGACATCGTTCAATTCACCACCTTGCACCAAAAAATTATGCACAGAGAAGTTCTCTCGGGCCTACCTTGTTTGGAGCTTGAGATTCAACGAAGACTTCGGGTTCCCTCCTGCCGAGAGGTTCTCTGACTTTCCTATAGAACCCTTCTTGTAGAAGGCTCCTGGTAGAATGGAATTGTGCTTCTGATAGAGCCCAATAAGCAGGAGATTTTTGAAAATAGGCCGAAAAACTAGTGGAGGACAATTGGTTAACTATTTTGGAAGCGGTGGATACAGACTCCAGTCGAGAATGTCATGAGTGCAGAATGAATAGAGGGTGGTGCATGTTTCGACTGAGCATTTTCTAACTACGGCGTGATTCGTGGTGAGGGGATTAGTTGGATTCTCCTGTTATCTTCTGCCACCACTACCAGTCCCGACGATTTCTATCTAAACGGACACTCCACACGTGTTGGCTACACATCTAATCAACAACTTTGAATGTAACGGGGCTCGTTTGGATTTCACGAGGATATGTAACTAGCCGAGGGTGGCCAGTTGACTGGCCACCACTTTTACCCAATCCGGACCATTCCCATAGTCATGTAGCTTTTAAAATATGATTTATGCAATTGAAGAACGAGTTTAGGCACTTACTTGCGTGGGCGCGGCTGTGTTATGTAGATTTCAGGTTATGGAACCCATTCCTTTGTTTTCTGTTGATGCATGCATACTGCATGCTTGGCCTCTGTTGTTGCTGATGTTATTACATTCAAGAAGAGATTCATGAATGTCTCTTCTGCCATACTTTTCTATCCTTGTCTCTGGAGTATGTCTTTCAGCGGGATAAGCTGCTACAAGATTCCTGTAGGATGTCCTGTAGCTGCTTCTCCTCCTGGAATGCAAGCTAGAATGAGCAGGGCTATACTGCTGATGAGGGTCTCAGTGGATGAGGAATCTAGATGGAGGGTAACATATATGGTGAGTAAAACTACTGCTTGATTTGTCATTAAGGCGTTTTTGTTGGTAGTATGAAAAAAACAGGCTTTCTGTGTGTGACTGTGCAGGAACATAAAAAAATGAGTGCAATGGAGGTGTACGGAGATGTAAAATGGTGACATATGGTGATGGATGGGAACAGGGATGTTTACAGAGCTCATGGATAGGTTCCTAACCTTTTGGTCCTCTTCGGAGATAAATTTTGGCTTGTTTTCAGGTTCTACAGGAACTTCCTGTAGAAGACACAAAACTTCCTCTAGAAGGTGAAATCTTAGTCTGAATGAGACCAAATCTTAGGAAAGGGTAGTGGTCATGGAGGAATGGATGGTGAGGGATTCTTGCAGCTTATTGCTGACCTCTGTCTTTGTCTTGCGCGATCCTCCTAACCTGCAATGTCCTTCCTGCAACCTGCAATTATTCAACATAAATTAGGTTTATTTTTCTATTTCTCTTTTCTTCTTTCTTTTTTTACTCTTTTTTTTTTGTTTTGTTTTGTTTTGATTTTTTTTTTTGAGATAGTTGGGGTGCCTCTAGGAGGTTTTCACCCTCACTGTCTGCCCTGGGCACCTCCAAGAGGTTTTCACCCAAGGATCTTTTATTTATTTATTTATTTATTTTTTTCAAGGTGTGGGTGGAGTGGAGGCAGGGGCCTACTCCACTACTAATACTGATTTATCCAGAGTTTCAATGAACTCCTGCTTAGAAAGGGGCTTCCTGTAGATTTTCAAT
Source organism: Pinus taeda (assembly GCA_000404065.3). Lineage (NCBI taxonomy): Eukaryota > Viridiplantae > Streptophyta > Pinopsida > Pinales > Pinaceae > Pinus > Pinus taeda. Next base: position 72,172 of record APFE031393232.1, on the reverse strand, counting down.
CGATGCCCATTGACGATCATGGGGATGACTTCTTCATCAATGGTCCTGGTAAGGGCTGAACCATTATCGTTTCATCTCTCCACTGTATATGGTCCCAACCATCTTATCCTCAACTTCCCTTTGAAATCTTTATATCTTGAATCATATAACAACACCCAATCTCCAGGCTGAAACTGCTTTTCTTTAAGGTACTGGTCATGCCATATCTTCCTCTGAAGTTGGACCACCTCTGAGTGGAGAAGGGCTTTCATTCTTTGTTCATCTAGTCCATTCAACTGAAGCAATATTTCCTGTTGTGCATGGCTGAGATCTAGGTCCAGCTGAGTTTCCAACCTCAATGTGTTATATTCAAATTCTATGGACAACAAAGCCTTCTTCCCATAGACCAGCTCATAAGGTGTGAAACCTGTTGTAGTTTTCCAAGTAGTGTTGTAGGCCCAGGTGGCCTCAACTAAGCGATCTGCCCAATATTTTCTACTGTTGCTCACCACTTTAGTCAAAATCTCCTCCAAAGCTCTATTAGTGACTTCCACCTGTCCATTTGCTTGTGGATGATAAGGGGTGGAAGTTCTATGCTTGATCTTGTGATGAGTGAGCATGTCTTCAATCAAGTTAGAAGTAAACTGACTTCCTTGATCTGTGACTAAATCTCTTAGGTAACTGAACTTGTATAAGATATTCTCCCTCAAAAACTCAGCCACCTTTTCTTCTGTTGTTGCCTTGATTGCCTTTATTTCTGTCCACTTTGTCAGGTAGTCTGTGCACACAATGATGTAAGACTTTTGGTTTGAAGGAGGGTTGATAGGACTCACAAAGTCCATGCCCCACTTCTTAAATGGCTCGAAAGTCACTTGAGGTTGGAGGGGCATTTCATCCCCGGGAGTTGGCTTTCCCACCCTTTGACATTGGTCACATCGGCTGATGTATCTCCTGACATCTTGATGAAGAGTGGGCCAGTAATAGCCTGCCTGTAGAATTTCGAAAGCTGTTCTTTTTGCTGCAAAGTGGCCTCCACAGAGCTCATCATGATAGGTAAGGAGGATGTCAAAAAATTCCTCCTCTCAGACACAACGCCTCAAAATCTGATCCGGGCCAAGTTTAAACAGGTTACCTCCAATCCATGTGAATGGGGCGCTTTTCCTCACGATCTTGCTCTTCTCTTTCGAGGATAGGTGTGACGGGAACTCTGCCGAAACCAAGTAATTTGCTATATCAGCAAACCATGGAGAGAGTACTAAAATAACAAATAGGTGTTCATATGCCATTTGATCATCCACCATCCCTTCTTCACCTGCAGACAAATCTAGTCTAGACAGAAAATCAACAACAACATTTTCCTTACCTGGCTTATCAACAATGGTCAAATCAAATTGTTGCAATTAAAGTAACCATCTAATGATATGAGCATTTACATCAGGTTTATTCATTAAATATCTAATTGCAGCATGATCCGTGTGTATGAATGTCTGATAACCAGTGACGTAGTGTCTGAACTTGTTTAGGGAATGGACTACATCTAAGAGCTCTTTCTCGGTTACGGTATAGTTTAATTCTGCATTGGACAGGTTTTTACTAACAAAATATATGGCATATGGTACCTTCTCTTCAACTTGTCCTAAGGCTGCTCCTATGGCTTTATTCGATGCATCTGTGTGAATGTGGAAAGGTAGGGCCTAGTTTGGACCTCTCAATGTTGGGGCAGTTACCAACTTACTTTTCAACACATCCAAAGCCTCTTGATAGTTGTTGGTCCACATGAACTCAACATCCTTCCCCAAAAGACCAAATAATGGAGAGGCTAGCATGCTGAAATATTTAATGAATCTTCTATAGTATCCCACTAAGCCTAGGAAACTCTGAACATCTCTTACCTTCTAAGGAGGTGGAACCCTTTGGATGATAGCAATCTTTTTGGGATCCACCTGTAATCCTTTTTGAGAAATTGTATGACCTAGCACAGTCCCTTTAGTCATCAGAAATTCACATTTTTCTGGATTGAGGGACAGGTTCATTTCAATACACTTGGTTAAAACTTTTCCTAGATTAATTAATGCTTCTTGGAAGTTGGAACCATAAGGAGTAAAGTCATCCATAAAGATTTCCACTGAATCATGAACAAGTTTAGCAAAGATGCTCAGTACTGCCCTCTAGAAAGTGGCAGGAGCATTGCATAACCCAAAGGGAAGGACACAGTAGGCAAGGGTAACCCATGGACAAGTGAAAGTGGTCTTATCTTGGTCTTTCGGGCTGATTTGGATCTGATTATAGCCGTTGAACCCATCTAGGAAGGAGAAGAACTTCTTCCCTGCCAGCCCATCTAACACTTGATCTATGAAAGGTAAAGGGAAATGGTTCTTCTTGGTAGCTTTGTTAAGTTCTTGATAATCTACATAGATTCTCCACTTCCCGTTTTTCTTGGGCACAAGCACCAGAGGAGAAACCCACTCGCTGTCAGAGATGGGGTAAATGAATCCTGCATCTAGCAACTATTGCAGTTCTTCTTTGACAATGTCTTTAAGGGCTAGATTCATTCTCGTTTGAGGCTTCCTGACTGGTCTACAATCCTCTTTAATGTAAATGTGATGGGTATAGACTGAAGGGTGGACTCCTTTCGTCTCCTTATAGCTCCAGGCAAAAGCATCCAAATGGCGGTTCAATAAGCTACACAACTCCTTCTCCTGAGAGGGGGATAGGGATGAGTTGATCTTCAAGGTTCTTTTAGGGCCAAATTCCACATTCTTAACTTGGTGGGAGGTCAGATCAGCCACACAGAGATCCACTAAAGCACTGGCCTGGGTGTCTTCCACCAACTCTGCTAATGGTAGCACGCTGGGAGGTGGATCCTGAATAAAATTCTCAATAAGTTCATCCTCAGTTTGAGGACCTCCCCTGGTGGCTTCCATTGTGCACACTAGTGCGGAGTAGACCTCATCCTCATCTTCCTCCTCCAACCAGAGAGGTAAGTCATGTTCTACCAGAGGTTGGGCAGGAGGATATAGGACTAGCTACTTGGATATAGGCCTAGTTTTGATGGTCATGCTACTGGCTCGACAACTGATGTAGGCATTTGTAGTAGCTAACCAAGGCCTTCCCAAAATGAGGCAGTATCCAGTGAGTTTTTCCTTTGGCTGAAGGACCAAGAAGTCTGCAGGGTACTCCCAAGAATCAACAGAGACCATGACATCTTCCACAATCCCTTCGGGGTCACAGTGGAGCGGTCTGCTAACTGCAGTACTGTCAAGGTATTTCTTAGGGAACTTTGAAGGTTGATTTTAAGCATAGTGTCCCTGGTCATCACATTAATGGTAGCCCCTAGATCAATCATGGTGTGGGGGATTATGGTGCCATTGATGTGGACATCAACTACAAGACTCCCAGGGTCCAGATAGTTCGGATAGATTACTTGTCCCAACATTAGGTCGAATAGTTGTCCTATGACATTAGTAGTTGAGGCATCTCTCTTGCGCTTGCTTGGGTGCCTGAAACACTTCTATTTAATCAATTTGTTGTATATTGGTACATCTTTTATGGCCTGGAGAAGTGGTATTTTCACACATAATTGTTTAAGCTCGCCCAGAAGTTCAGTCTCTTCTGGGTTTGGTTGTGTGGTTCCAGTTAGTCTCTCAGGAATGGGTGGAATAGATTTGGGTTCACTTTCCTGTTTCTCTTCCTCCTCCTCCTTAGGAGGAGGTCGGCTATCTGGGAGGACCTTCCCAGATCGTAGGTTGATCTCCTAAATCTCCACAGCATAGGTAGGGCATGTTGTCTCTCCAGTATATACCTGCTGGGCCTATCTGTTATTGGGGTTTTGGTTTGGTTGGGGCAGGCATCTGGGGGTGTCTTGGAGGAGTAGGAGGTAATGGTTGTGGTTGAGTAGGTGGTGGAGGCAAAATGGCAGGAGGAGAGTTGTATTGGGGCCTCCACCCTTGTTTAGGTGCATTCCACTGAGGTTGGGACTGAATGCAAGAATGAAACGAATGAGCAGTAGGTTGAGTATGGTATTGAGATGCATATGACCAAGGAGGGGGTGTGGACCAAGAAGGATGAGCAGGGGGACCCTAAGAAGGTATGTGAGTGGATTGGTTGGGGTTGTAATAAGTCTAGGATATCCCTTGCATCCCCTGCTAGTAAGGTCTGGATCCATGTGGCTTCCTTTGGTTTAGGAAGTAGAGCGATTCAGTGGCTCCTTCAGTCCCTTGGTACATAGCTTTAAGTCCGGGTAAGGTTGGGCACTAGTTTGTAGGGTGGTCTTCCTCAAAAACGAAACATATCTCTACTGAGTGCAATGGACACTCATTCCGAGGATTCTTCCTTGTATATCTGGGACAAAAGATGGCCAAAGCCCTCTCAGCTTCCTCTTTCTTCTGTTGGATTCAGAAATTATCCAGTTGTGTGGTAATGGTCTGTCTCATCTCACTTTTAAGGTCTTCCATCTGATTTGCAAAATCATGTTTGGAGAAGTTGGCACTGGCTGAGAGTTGATTCTCCCTGCCTCTTTTTTAGGCTGCCCTAGAATGATTTCTAAACACAGTCTTTGTGTCATCATAAGGTAGTTGGTATATGTCTCCTCCAGCCAACAAAGGGAGGGTATCTAGAAGGTCTTCAGGGATTCCTCAGAGCAGAACTAGATTCAGAGATTTGGGGTCAAGTGTGCACCTGGTTCTTTTATAACTAAGTTCGAACCTTTCCTTGTAATCTTCTAAAGACTCATCACTTCTCATGGTCATTCAAAAGATTTCTCCCTTCATTTTCCATTGACCTACCGTAATCCCGATATTTGTTGTTAAAGGCTTGTTGCATCCGAGCTCAAGTTGTGATACTATTTCCAGGGAACCCCATGAACCAGCGCAGTGCTACATCCTTGAGGGTAGAGGGAAAGAGTTTCAACTTATGCTTGTCTTCTACATAGTCATAGGTTCGACAAAGAATAGAAAACTCAAACAAGAAGGTATCAGGGTCTTCAGTGGTCAATCCATGGAAGTGAGGTAAGGCTTAGGGACTTATGCTTTTCATTTTTGTGTCCCTGTTGGTCTCTCGGATGGGAAAGGTACCTTATATTCTCTTCTCATCACCTATGATGTTCCTATGTTTGGCCATGGTCTCAGGAGGAATGTTTTCTTGCTTCTCTTCTGTTTGAGGATCTTCGTGTATCTCTGGAGGTTCACTGCCACCGAAGAAGAGAGAAGGGTCATTCAGTGATGTGGTGGGGGTGTTGGGTAATAATTTCCCTGAATTGTCTCTATTCCTACGAGGAATGAAATGAAATATTTTTGGTTTCTTTTGCTTGTACCTGCAAAACTGAAATTGATTGAACAACAAATTACAACTAACTAAAGTAAACTTTGCTGGAAGTGAAATTGCAGAATTGAAATTGCGAAATTGAAATGCTAATCTACACTTACAGAATTGAAATTCTAATCTAGGAAAATAGCAAATGTCTAATCTACTTTTGCAGAAATGAAATTGCATAATGGAAATGAAACAACTACTCTACTCTTGTTGAAATACACTACTTAGCAGAAGGTTGCAGTAGAAAATAGAAGAAAAGTAGTAATCACAAATACTCTGATGTTTCCCCAGCAACAACACCAAAAACATGGTGGGCCCCAATATTGCAGCAATGATGCTACAACTCCTAGGACTCCCTTCTTTAATTTTATCAGCCTGGTTGTTCGTAACAAACTTGGAAGCGATGGTGCTATATGCACAAGTACAAGCTCTTGCCGCAAGTTGTCACTTGATCAGCTGGCACAAGTCTACTAGGAGCTTAAGCCAGCTTCTATGAGCTCTTAGAAGAAGCTTTTAACTATGATAGATGGAAGCTAACTCAACAGAGGCTAGTCTATTTGCAGAAAGAAGATGAAAGCGGAAAAGAAATGCAAACCCTAGCAAACCCTAGTTTTACCGACTAACCCTACCAGTGCAAAAAAAGAGATGAAAGAAGTGGAAATAGATTCCATTGAGTTTTAGGAAGGTAAAATGCATTTGACTAAGCTACTTCTGCAGTAAAATCTGGAAAAAACATCTTTTAGCATTTTTGAGTAATTTTGCAGAATTATTATGCATGTGCTTTAACTATTTTTGACTGTGCAGAGGTTGATTGATGAAAGGAAATGGGGTAGGTACTTGCAAGAGGTTGTGAAGGTGATAAGAGGGCCTAAGGGGTCCCTATCACCCTTCCAAATATTTTCACAGTGATAAGATATCGAAAAATCGCTCATGTGAACTTCTACAAGAAGTCTGCAGGGGTTCTATAGGATGTTCTACAAGAAGATCCCAAAGAGGATTTTGGAGGGCTGATGGTGGAAAAAAGGTGAGAAAGTGGAAATGGAGGATGGATGAGGATGAAAAGGGGCCTAGGGCTTGGGAAATGAGGCTAAGGAGTGATTAAGGTGGTTGGGTTCATTTAAGGAGGGAAGGAGCGATGTTACACAAGAATGTAGGAATTAGGGCAAATTGGGAAAGTGTGGCAAATGAAGGGAAGGAATCTTGGATTAGGGGTTGGAGCAGGTTGTGTGATGGAGGAAGGATAGGAAAGGAGGTATTACAAGTGTTCTGCACACTATTTTCCAAAACTGCTCGAACAAAGACTAGGAAAACCAACGATCTAGCTATTTTGACCTAATCTGACCTAAAAACCAGAAACATGATGAACAGAAGGTTATACACAGGAAATCATGCAAGATAAATATGGAAACTAAGCAATAATAGATATTAAACATGCAAATACAATTGGTATCAACTTTCCTAACTAAAAATCTGACACTAGCAATTGCATGAAGAGGCAAAAACAATGTTTTTGTGGCAGAAAGTATGCCTTGGTCTCAGCTCATGGTCCCAAGGAGGGAGAGATGGGATCAAGGATTTCTTGATGTTATTTTTGCAGGTCCTTTTATTAAATTAACCCAAAGTATGAAAATCTACTTTAATCATCAAAAACAACCTAAGCAACAAAACATGATTTTAACCTAAATAGCAGAAATTATTCTATGAATGCAGCAAAAACACATAAAAGTACACAAAGGAGGTACTGGCACTTGGGTTGGGCCCAACCCCAAGAGATACAGCCTCCTAAGAAAGCTCAGAGCTAGTAGAATGTGAAATTTATCTCCATTACTCAAAAAATAATCATGTCACAAAACTGTTTACAACAAAAGCTCAAAGTTGAGCTGAAATGCAAAGCTGCACTCAAGTGCGAAAAACAACTATTCAGTGGCTAAACTACTAAGGCTTGAAGCCTTCCTACTTATGCACTACGAGGACTCCCAACAACCCTCCTTAACTTTAGGAGCTTGGCTCCTCAAGACTACAGTTAATCAACCACTTCACAAAATCTTCTCGGCTGCCCCTTGAAATCATCTTTGGTGGGTTGTTGAACTCCGAGCTGATGGTGGAGAACTTGAGGAAGGGGTCATTTAGTGCTGGAGACACCCTTCCTATGAATCCTCAGCCTTGTTCCTTCGTATTTGGCTGTCAACTAGCTCATAAATGTTGGATCTTACTCCAAAAGATGTCCAAAAATCTGCAATAAACACGTATTAGACTTTTTGGTCAAGTGAATACTCTCATTCATTCAATTAACATAAATATATTCAAAAGCATGCATAGAACTATGAATAATGGTGGATTAATTGATAATAATAGGCAAAATGAGCCCAATAAGTTACCCATTTTTGGGGCTCATCACATTGCATACATTAAGCTTCCAACTGCTGATGCATATGGAACTTTAGACATATGAGCTATTTCTTCCCGAGTCTTGGGACACTCCTCCTTACTTGATTTTAAATGGCTAGCCAAAGGTATACTAATTGGTTTTGCATTCTACATATTAAACCTTTTCAACACCTTTTCTATGTACTCACTTTAAGACAATGTTAATTTGTGATTCTTCCTGTATCTAGTTATTCTCATACCAAGGATTTGTTTTACAACACCCAAATCCTTCATTGCAAATGAGTTTGCCAATTTTATTTTGAGCGCATTTATTTCCTACATGTTAGAAGCTACAACAATTATGCCATCTACATACAATAACAATATAATATAGCTGCCATCATTCTGCCTTTTGAGATAAACACAATGATCATAGTGACATCTAGTATAACCTTGTTAAGACATAAACCTGTCAAATTTTAGATACCACTGCCTTGGAGCCTGTTTTAATCCATACAAGCTCTCCTTCAACCTGCACACTAGTTTCTCCTTCCCTTTTACCTCATATCCTTGTGGCTACTGCATATATATTTCTTCCTACAAATCCCCATGGAGAAAGGCTGTCTTTACATCTAACTGCTCAAGATGCAAACCTTCAGCTGCTACTAGACTTAAAATAGTTCTGAATGAAGTCATTTTAACAACAGGAGAAAATATCTTCTCAAAGTCTATGCCCTTTTTTTGTGCAAACCCTTTCTCCAAAAGTCTAGCTTTATACCTTTTTCTACCTCCATCTTCTTCCTTCAACTTGTAAACCCATTTATTTTTCAATTATGTTTTACCTATAGGAAACCTGACTAAGTCCCAAGTCTAGTTATGTGCTAAGGAGTCCATCTCTTCTTTCATGGCTTGGTCCCAATTCTTTCTATCTTCTACCTGCACTACTTCTTCATGACATTTTGGTTCACCAGAAGCAGTCAACAATACATAATATAATGAAGGAGAGTATCATTCAGGGGGTCTACTTATCCTAGTAGATCTTCTAACACCACTTTCAGTTGTTTGAGGTGCTTGTTGCTATTGTGGTTGTTTTTCTGGCTATTGATCATTATGATTTTCAGGCACCATCACTTTTTCTGTGATCTTGTCAAGCACTGTGTATTCTCTATTTTCTTTTTCCTGTTTCTTTTCTTACAGCTGATCCTTATACAAAACCTTTTCATTGAATATGATAGCTCTACTCCTAATGATTTTTTGCTTTTCATAATCATAAAAGCGATAACCAAAATCATTAACACCATATCCAATAAAGGTACATTTCTTTGATTTTGCCTCAAGCTTTGTTCTATTTTCTTTATTAATGTGGACAAAGGCTTCACAACCAAAAGTCTTTAAAAAAGAGTAGTTTACCTTTTTACCTGTCCATGCCTCCTTTGGAGACCACCATCCAAGGGACTTGAAGGCCCTTTGCTTATTAGATAAACAACAATAACTACAACATATGCCCAAAATTGTAAGGGAAATACTGCAAGCAATCTCATGCACCTTGCATGCTCCATGATTGTCCTATTCATCCTTTCTGACACATCATTTTCTTATGATGTTCCTAGAACTATCTTCTCTCTACAAATTCCATTCTCTAAACAGTACCTATAAAACTCTATAAAACTCTTTGCTGCAATATTCACCTCCATTATCTGATCTGAGACACTTCAATCTTTTTCTTGTCTCATTTTCAACCAAATCTTTCTATTTCTTGAAAGTATCAAATACATAAGATTTATTTCGAATACAATAAATCCAAGTTTTTCTGGTTGCATCATCAATAAAAGTAACATAATAACGAAAGCCACCAAGAGATGATACCTGAGCAGGTCCCCATACATCTGTATGCACAAGCTCTAAATTTTTGCTCTTCTTTTCTTTCCCAACTCTAAGGAATCTGACTCTCTTCTGTTTTCTATAAGCACAATTCTCACATAATTTTAAATCAACATGCTTCAAACTTGGCAACAAATTTCTTCAGTGAAGAATATACATCCCCTTCTCACTCATGTACCTGAGCCTATGATGCCACAATGTTGTATCTTCTCCTATAGAGGTTAAAGCATTAATAGAATTAGAAATACCATTGCATAAGTACAATGTACCAACCTTTTCTCCTTTTGCTATTACCAGGGATCCTTTAGCAGCCTTCTAGGTTTTATCTGTGAAAGTAGTTACGCAACCTTCACCTTCCAACTGCCCTATTGAAATCAGATTTTCTTCAGATCTGAAATATGCCTTACCTCCTTCAATAGCCACATATTTCCATTTTGCTCTTTTACGAAAATTGTACCCATTCCAGTGATTTTACAGGGTTTATCATCACCCAATCGAACCTGTCCAAAATATCCTTGAACATAATCATAAAAATGTTTCCTATCAGGTGTGGCATGGAATGAGGCCCTTGAATCTACCACCCAGGCATCAATAATATTTTCTAATGAAAGAATCAAAGAATCTTACAACACATCACCTGTTACATTCGCTTCATGATTATTTTCTTGTTGCGCGTCTCCTTCTTTTCCCTTTTGAGACTTGCAGTCTTTCTTCAGGTTCCATTCTTCCCACATTTCTAGCACACTATCCTCGATCTGGACTTGGATTTTCCTTTTGTTGACTTACTGTGATATCCAGGGCTCTTTCCTCTTTCCATTTTTCTTCCCCTATTCTCTGCAGTAAAAGCATTACCTGATGTCTCACCGGAGCTTTTCTGTTGCATTTCCTCGCTAAGGATTGCATTGACAACATCATTAAACTTTAAAGTACTAGATCTAGAGATAGAGTTAGTAATTGCCATAACTAAACCATTCCAACTTTCTAGCAATGAGCACAGAAATAACAGAGCCCTAACTTCATCATCAAAAGTTACCCCTACAGAACTTAATTGACTGGTAACTCTATTAAACTCATTTAAATGATAAACAACAGATCCACCTTCTGACATCTTCATATTAAATAAATCCATCATAAGAAATACCTATTTGAGGCCAAGGGTTTTTCATATAATTTTTCCAATGTCGACATTAAATCCTCTGTTATTATTTCCTTTGAAATATTAAATGCTACCAATGCCACTAGGCACAGCCGTGTTGTTCCAAGTTTTTTTTTTTCTGTCGAGAATATCCCATTCTGTGTCTGTCATACTCATCGGCTTATTAGTCTTTCTACTCAATGATTGGTACATATCTCTCTGGTACAAATAATATTCCATCTGCATCTTCCACAACTATTAGTTTTGGCCGTTAAATTTTTCAACCCTAAACCTACCATCTTCTACCATTTCTCCCACTCAAACCATGAACCCTTCTCTCATGCACGTTTATCAGCAAAATAGACCTTCGGCTCCAATACAAGTTGTTAGAGAATTATATATTACAAAGCAGTGGAACACATAAAATATTGCAGAAATATAAACACAGAAATAACATAAAACAAGAGATACACAGATATATGTGGTTCACCTAGTTTGGGCTATGTCCATGGAGAAACAGCCAGTCCTTCTTTTTATATTATCCAACAAATTGAAGAGATACAACCTATAGCAGATCCACTGTAATTCCCTCTTCACTCTCAATCTCCTCTCTCTTCCTCACTTAGAATACAAATATACATAGACGCAATACAATTCCCTCATATATAGCTAGGGGTTGCCTTCTAGGGAAAAAAGCCTTAAATTAAACATAACTTCTACCGTTAGATATCTTCCTAATGAACGACCCAGATTGACTATGAAATTACAACATTTTAGAAGGAAATTTTACATATATTCTTAGCTTCAGGGGCACTACCCACAGGAGCAAAGCCAAGGGGGGCTCCCAAAGGTCGTAAACACCCCCCAGGACCTCCCTGCAGTGAATATTTTATGGGCGGCATTGCCGCCCCATTATGAACTAGAGTGCCATGCGGCGATACCTTTGAATATAGAAGATAATCAGGCTCCACACCCAACAGTGTGTTCTGATAAGTGCATCAATTGGGTTTAAAAGATACAAATTTTTTTATTTCACATAAAATGGCATATTAATATCAAATTATCCTTTAGGATGCATCCACATAAATTACAATAGTTCATAGTATACATTTTCCCCTTAAAGTCGGTTTATTTTTGAAAAATGGTTTGAAAACTATATTGAAATTCAGATTATGGTTATATGGTTCTTGAGATTAATTTTAGATATGCACACAATTTCATTTCTGATTTTTCTGAAATGTAGGGAAAAAATATCAATAATATCAAATGGCCAATTCTTCAAATTCTAGCTTGTTCCATATTGCTAATCAAAGTCCTTCATAGAGTTCTCCCTTTCCATCTCTAGTAAGTTCAATTTTATTTATATTTCGATTATCTAGTTGAATTTATATTTTTAAATCCACGTCAATTTGAATAAAAATGTACCCAAATTGTAGAAATTCATTGTAGATACAAAATGATTATATAGCATACAAAAAAAAAAAGATTTGAATCTACTCTACTCATCAACAGAAACAAAAATTGATCAATGAAATCATGAAGCATAAAAGAGAGAATTCAATCACACATAACACAATAATTTTTCAGGGAAATCCACAACTAAAAACACCTGCTATATGTATATTGCATGAATAAGAAAATATGAGAAGATTACAATGCTTTTCTCAAGCTCAAGCAATCCTCGCACTATCTTAATCTATCTCATTGCTTCAAAAATAATCTCCAATCAATACTTAACCAAATATGTTTCCTACCAAGCTCCTATTTCTTTGTGCAGTTTCACTGGGAATTAGTCCATATTTAATTGGGAAATTCCACAAATATGAATTGCACAATCCTCATAGGCCTTCCTTTGATTGCTTGCGCCACTTGTATAATTCAGATGATTATACAATTGATATTACACTATCCTTGAACTCCAATCTTAACTGGGTCTTTCTTTGTTTTGACATGCATGAGTTAACTATGAGTTAATCTTAAGTATTGGTTGATCAGTGCTGGTTACACCCCACTACTACAGGTTACACCCCACTATTGGATATCCCACTAATTCCTCCATTAGCTGGAACTAGTATAACTAAATTTAACTCAGTTAAACTGAATTAAATAATTATAACTCAAAATAAACTCAACAAAGGCTCCCTAAAAGTAGGAGACATTCTACATGACTAGTTAGACTCTCAACTAAAATTAACTGAGATAACTAAATAAAATTTTAACTTAGTTAACTATTACAAGTTGTTATGAGATGTGGAATAACAATTAATTCCTAATTTAATTCAAGAAAACAATTAAATTAGGATTTTATTGTTGCATTTTCAACACTCCATCTCAATAAGAAAGGGATTATCTGCTACCCCAATCCTGCCTATGTGAAACTCAAATTTTCATTATGACAATGGCTTTGTCAAAATATTTGCATCCTTCTCCTTTGTATGAATGTATTCTAGCAACATGATTCTCATCTGCACATAATATCGTAGATGGTGATACCAAATGTCGATATTCTTGGACCAATCATGAAAATGAGATTCTCAGAGAGTTTGATACAACTCTAATTGTTATAGTAAATCACTGTATGATCCATTTGTTGGACAAATGACTGAACAAGGATCTTCCTTATTTTTGGCTTGAGGGGGCCTGACCCAGGTTCAACGTTAGTTAGGCAAACAAATCCCTACACTACTGGCCCTCTCGGCATCAGCCCATGGAGCATGGACTAAAGTCTCATCTAAAGCAGTATGGGGTGATGTTAGAACCAAGTTTCCACACCCTTGAGATGGTTGTGATGTCGGTTTGTTCCAGCTACACCTACCTTCGTGAAAGTTTCTTAACCCTCCATTCCACCCTTCAGTAGCTTCGTGAGAGGGTACAATTGGCTTTCGTGCAGCCCTAACTTGCAGCTCATGGACTTTTGTGTTGCTAGGGCAGTGAACTGAGATATCTCCAAACTAGGCTAAGAGTCTTACTTATCTTATTAATTGGTCTTAGTTAGCTTCGTGTAAATAGATGTTCTTACTTGCGTTCACTTAACCAACACACTTACATATATTCACACATCATATAGGTATTATAACTGAAATTCATACCCACATAAGAAGATGCATGAATAGGAAATAGAGACATAGAAATTATAGAATACTTCTCTTTATTGATAATTCTGGACAATTACAGACTCGACCCTCCCTGCGCACTCAACTACAGGGGTCCGTGCACTCAGCTGCATATTTCTAGGCCTTTATGCACTCAGTTGTAGAGCCTCTATCTATACTACGACCCAAGACTTAGACTTCTACTTCAGAGCTATCTCTCATACATCATATCTTCATTGATTATTGATTCATTCCTCTAACTACTTACAACTTAACTCTATTTATACAATCCCATGGTCTACGGACCATGGGTAGATCTTTTACAGCTAACATTACATTACCAAAATAAGGGTGGACAACCCTTTGCCTCTTTAACACCTACGCTTTCCATGACCACAAAATGTGGAGTCTTTACAATTGGATTACAAAATTGGAGCAAAATATGGGATTTTAGCCCCAAAACTACCCTTGGGGGATCCCATGCCCAATAGGTCCCCAACAAAAACATCATGACTTGCCCTTGAGTCACTTTGCAGGTGCAAAGGTCTTAGCGTGAATGTTAAGTTTAAGTATGTTCTATGCTAGATCAATTTACTCAAATTTTCACAGTTAGCAATCACATCAGCATTACGATAAACTGCAGATAGAACATAAATACAAAACGCAGAAGACAAGCCAAGACAAGAGGACACAAGATATGGCACGAGCCAGGGACAAACCCCCACATTGTGTGGGAAACCTTTGATCAAATCTTCTTTTATCTTCAAAGTCAGCAGAGAAAGAGAGAGAGAGTACATTTACAACATAAGTCAATACTTTGACTTATCTAGATCTAGCATAGATCATTTCGTATCATGATGAGATCAGTTGAAGACATTCTGCTTCAACTAATTCTCAAGGTGACTCCTTCACCTATCATCGTTCTGTATCTCGTCCATTTGCTGCACCTTACTGTGTAGCACCATCATGCTGCCCATGATCATCATGCTGCTCATGCTCTCATACATCACTGTGCTACCCATGATCTTCATCATGTTGCCCATACATCATGCTGCTCATGATTACTTCGCCCACAGTGTCACATCATTCATCACTGCTTCATTGAGATCTTGACCTTGCTATGAATATAATTATGCCCAGACTTTCAGCGCTGAGAATAAGGTTGTACTCATTGCTGCACCATTATTACATCATCATGGAGACCCTCACTGTGCTTCTTTATCATATCCATGAAGTCTACCTGAAGGTTAGATCTCCATGAGTGTCTGAACTGTAATTGCAACCGTGGAACTTTATTTCGAATACCCATCGAGAGATATCAAATTACAGTTCACATTGAGGTATGCAGGTTAATATAAATTGTATGTTGAGATCCTTGATCATAGGACAGATCCTTCAGCTTCATCTATTTGATGAAAACACTTGCAGGTTGACGAGACGTTGTTCATATATATTCCTAGATTTATACATCCGCAGATATTTCCTTTAATCACAAGTATACTAAGTGTCACATATATTCATTGTGATATGTCTAGGCAGATCTGAATATAGAGCCGAGATGTAACCCTTTTTATTTCTGTAATATATATGCACAGTCTTCTTTGACCATCAAGGATATTGCGATTCAGGTATGCCGAGATTGTAATAGCTTCAGTGATGACGGAGATCACCGAGACTGGGAGAAGATAGGAACTGAGTCTTCATGACTACGTACATGACTTGACTGCAGTTCCACATACCTAGACTGCAACTCTTCTATCCTTGTGGATATATCTTGGCTCTCTTCGGCTAGGTGTCTGCAGCTAGAGCATCACTACTACTACAGCTTCGTTACCTTTTACAGCGAATAGAGAGCTGTGCGTATAGAGTTTCCATTGCTAACAGATATAGAGAGTTGTGCGTATATATGACTCTCATGCCCAGCGTATATATTTTCCATTGCCTATGTATATCGGTCTCTATGAACAACATATGTATGTCTTCCATGACCAGCGTAGATAAGGGCATCATCTGTGGCTCTTCTTCCACCTTTGACTGTGGCTGAGGTTAGCAAATTAGGGCATCATCAAGCTAGGCCAGCGTATTCTTTTTGTGACACTCCTTTTCCAAAAACCCTAGACGTGGAGAGGAGGTCACCTCAAGAATAAGTGTATAAATGATATCAAATCCTCATCTATTTATACCACAACAAGGATGATGAATAAACACGTCGGTTTGGGCTTCTAGAGCCTACATAAGCGTTGGTCGGCTTGATAATAATTATATAAACAAAATAAATTCATATCTCCATAAATACTTATCGAAATCGGATAATCTTTGGATCGATCCTACACCTCTCGACGAGGGGGATCCAATAAAAATATCAGTTTCCATAAATAAGCCGACCCACATGGAGTTTGGTCCTAGTTGCCAATTTAACACTCCCTCTCGACTAGGGAGAACTCCATCCGGTGATCCATAAGTCCGACTGTACTATCTCTGCCATCAGTGCCCTGCACTGCTCTGCCCAACTCTGCTCAGCTCTGCTGGCTTTGCTCTGCTCTGCTCAACTCAGCTCTGCTGAACTATGAAGAAGAAGAATTGATCGAGAATGTCTCATACCATTCTCCACTGGCCCTAAGTCAGTCTCAGAGTGCGTACCACTAGTCCTAGACTAGTCTCAACCAACCCGAAGTCAGCGTCATAGTATGTACGACTCTCACTGGTCCCAAACCAGTACCGTAGGCTCAGAGAGTGTACTACTAGTCCCAGACCAGTCTCAACCGACCCGAAGTCGGCATCATAGTATGTACGACTCTCACTGGTCCCAGACCTGTCCTGCACTGACACGAAGTCAGTCTCGGAGTATGTACCACTGGTCCTAGACCAGTCTAAGCTGACCCGAAGTCAGCGTCATAGTATGTACAACTCCTACCACTAGTCCCAGACCAGTATCATTGATCCCAAATCAATGGAGGTCATCCTAGCGTAGGGAGTACGGTAGATACAATGATGCGTCCATTGGTACTACTATGGTCCCTAACT
>APFE031393232.1:0-53140 GCA_000404065.3 Pinus taeda | reverse complement strand
ATCCCTCTATCTCCTATAAATGAGAGGGTCTGCACCTGTCAGACATAGGTGCCGGTATGAGAGGTTTATCATCCACAACCTTCGAGTAATGGTTTGGATCAGTTTCACTCCTGGTGAGTCTCAGCTGCATTAGACAGCTATCAATCCTCTCATACTATGCCCGAGGTGTTTTGCTTTAAGCCATAGAGGGCTTTCTTCCACCTGTATACATGAGATTCCCGATCATGAGTCTTAAACTCCTCGGTTTGTCCCAAGCTTGTGGACCTGCTGTATGAGGGGAATGGTCCCCTTATAATATTTTCCTTCGGTACATTTCAGACAAGTACCTTCATGCTCCTTTTTGAATTCAAGCATCCAAGTCACCATCTGACTCACAAACCTCCGGTGCTGAGTCAACGGACATGGTCCCCAGTGGACTTCCTGCAACTTGATACAACCCAGAACTCAAAACATCTTAACAAGATATATTTTCAAACACGTACCTTTCCATTGATAAGTGCCATCCTGTAACCTTAGATTTCCATTTCCAAGATGGTCATCGGGTTCTTCTTGCGATCAGGTACATAAAAGAGATTCAAGGGTTTCTTGCTTTTGTGGAGGAGTCGACCACTTCCTTGATGACCTGCATTACCAGTCATTCCTTTGATTATTGAAGATGTCCTAGGAATGATTGTTATCTTCATCAAGAGATGTGTCCCTGCCATTTGGACACTCCTTCGCATAACGACCGAACTTATTTCAACAAGGCATCTGCCTTTCCTTCCACCCTTAGATCCGAACTTCTCAATGAAGGGATCATTAGTTGGGCCATCAGAAACTTCTGTTGCGCCATTCTGATAACAATCTCTGCTTTGACTTCACCCTAGGTGAATTATGAGGAACCCATTGATCCTTCTGTCTTGTCCCAACTATCTTCGGTGATTGCTCTTTCACTCTTGCTTGGGCATTGTCTTCACCTCAGCTCTGATACCATGTTAAGTTTAGGTATGTTCTATGCTAGAGAAATTTACTCAAATTTTCACAGTTAGCAATCACATCAGCATTACGATAAACTGCAGATAGAACATAAATACAAAACGCAGAAGACAAGCCAAGACAAGAGGACACAAGATATGGCGCGAGCCAGGGACAAACCCCACAATGTGTGGGGAAACCCTTTGATCAAATCTTCTTTTATCTTCAAAGTTCAGCAGAGAAAGAGAGAGAGAGTACATTTACAACATAAGTCAATACTTTGACTTATCTAGATCTAGCATAGATCATTTCATATCATGATGAGATCAGTTGAAGACATTCTGCTTCAACTGATTCTCAAGGTGACTCCTTCACCTATCATCATTCTGTATCTCGTCCATTTGCTGCACCTTACTGTGTAGCACCATCATGCTGCTCATGCTCTCATACATCACTGTGCTGCCCATGATCTTCATCATGTTGCCCATACATCATGCTGCTCATGATTACTTTGCCCACAGTGTCACATCATTCATCACTGCTTCATTGAGATCTTGACCTTGCTATGAATGTAATTATGCCCAGACTTTTAGCGCTGAGAATAAGGTTGTCCTCATTGCTGCACCATTATTACATCATCATGGAGACCCTTACTGTGCTTCTTTATCATATCCATGAAGTCTACCTGAAGGTTAGATCTCCATGAGTGTCTAAACTATAATTGCAACCATGGAACTTTATTTCGAATACCCATCGAGAGATATCAAATTACAGTTCACATTGAGGTATGCAAGTTAATATAAATTGTATGTTGAGATCCTTGATCATAGGACAGATCCTTCAGCTTCATCTATTTGATGAAAACACTTGCAGGTTGACGAGACGTTGTTCATATATATTCCTAGATTTATACATCCGCAGATATTTCCTTTAATCATAGGTATACTAAGTGTCACATATATTCGTTGTGATATGTCTAGGCAGATCTGAATATAGAGCCAAGATGTAACCCTTGTTCTTTCTGTAATATATATGCACAGTCTTCTTTGACCATCAGGGATATTGCGATTCAGGTATGCCAAGATTGTAATAGCTTCAGTGATGACGGAGATCACCGAGACTGGGAGAAGATAGGAACTGAGTCTTCATGACTGCGTACATGACTTGACTGTGGTTCCACATACATGGACTGCAACTCTTCTATCCTTGTGGATATATCTTGGCTCTCTGCGGCTAGGTGTCTGCAGCTAGAGCATCACTACGACTGCAGCTTCGTTACCTTTTACAGCGAATAGAGAGTTGTGCGTATATAGTTTCCATTGCTAATAGATATAGAGAGTTGTGCGTATATATGACTCTCATGCCCAGCGTATATATTTTCCATTGCCTATGTATATCGGTCTCTATGAACAACGTATGTATGTCTTCCATGACCAGCGTAGATAAGGGCATCATCTGTGGCTCTTCTTCCACCTTTGACTGCGGCTGAGGTTAGCAAATTAGGGCATCATCAAGCTAGGCCAGCGTATTCTTTTTGTGACACTCCTTTTCCAAAAACCCTAGATGTGGAGAGGAGGTCACCTCAATAATAAGTGTATAAATGATATCAAATCCTCATCTATTTATACCACAACAAGGATGATGAATAGACACGTCGGTTTGGGCTTCTAGAGCCTACATAAGCGTCGGTCGGCTTGATAATAATTATATAAACAAAATAAATTCATATCTCCATAAATACTTATCGGAATCGGATGATCTTTGGATAGATCCTACACCTCTCGACGAGAGGGATCCAATAAAAATATCAGTTGCCATAAATAAGCTGACCCACATGGAGTTTGGCCCTAGTTGCCAATTTAACAGTGAAGACCTCCCAAATCCGTTTGGATAACCACAACCTTGGCAACGCACTGAGCAGCTGCCTGCTAGACTTCTTCCACTTGCTGCTCTGTGACTCCCGCTGAACTATTGCCCCAAATCTTCTGCTAAGTGGCATGTAGTGTCGTGAGCTTCCCTTCAATGGAAGTTGTGATTGTATATGCTTCATCTATCCATGGTTGTAGGTGCACTTTTAGGACCACTTATTTGTGTCGAGTAGCCTCCACTTGTTCCTTAAGAACCTCTGCCTCTTTCATCCATGCAAGCCTTTGTGTAAGGGTGATCGTCTATGTAGACCCTTTGACCTCGTCATATTTTTTTTGTAGCTCATGTGCCTCTTTCTCCAAGCGCTCTACATTCAGGTCCTCCTATAGAGTATTCAGGACCTCGAATGCCTATTCAAAAAGTTGCATGCAGTCCACTACTACATTGTCAACCATTGCTATCGTTGTGGTAATGCGGTGGTAAACTATTCCCTGACTTCTAGTGGAGTTTAAGGTTGAGCCCTCAACTAAAATTATGTGATCTATAGGTTCAGCTCCAACTAAACTTTGGCCATCTCTATTTGAGTGTCGCACACCCCTGTGGTTAACTTACAGACGCATGTCTCAACCAGTTCATCTTTCTGAATGTCCAGCTCCAGGGCCATTCAGTAGGCTTCCTCCTCTACCTACATGATTTTCTTGTTTTGTTCTACTACCTCATTGCGCTGTAGGCCCAACTTCTCAATGTTGATGCGCTGCTCACTCATCACTTGCAGAGTGTGCCTCTCCCAGACCCTGAGTTCCAAAGTGATGCCATCCTACAAGAGGTAGAGCGTCTCTTGAGGGAGCATGGCCATATTCAATCCTACCCCTTTCAGACTACTAATCATGGGTCTGTCAGCACATTAGCTGCTCAGTCGCTAAATGCGGGAATTTCTCGTGATCTGCAAGGTCCCAGTCTTCAAATTTCAGTACAAGAACTCACCCTAAGTGCAGCCCCACAAAAAAAATGTCATCTGGGAAACAAAGTTTTCAGGGAACTCTTGCTCTCGTCTATGTCCTTTGGCACCTTGGCTTTTCCCTTGTGTGGAGGAACATATTCAGGTAACCTGGTAATAGGGTCCGCACCTTGGGTTTCAACTTCCATTTCCACATCCTCCTCATCCACTAGGATTTCTTCATATTCTTCCTCTTTGGCCTCCAAATTAATGGCCTTCTCCTTTTCCTGCAAGGTGAGCTTGGTCCTTTGTGGGTTTCTTGGTGAGACGTGCACCGGGATCATAGCATGCTTATCCTTCTTTGGTCTCAATGTTCTGGGTGATTTAGGGACTTCAACTATCACTCTGGCACTCTCTGGGGCTTCTACTACTACAATTTCCTGCGCGGCTTCCTCAAGTGTCGACATCATTCTATTCAGGAGGTACTGCATTTCCTTTGGAAATCTCTCAAATGTTGAACTTGCTCTCAAAGCCTCAAAATTCGTAAGGTCCATACACACCTGGTAGCGTAACAACTGAATTTTCAAAATGCAAAGTTTTTTCTGCTGGACAACCATTTGTGATTTATTTGGCTTTTTGAATTCAAATTCGATCATTCCCCCCACATTCTGGCCATTGATGCTAGATTGGTAGCAGATTTTCAAGAATCTAATCCATAAAGTTTGCCTTAAATGCCTACCACCCACTCCATTTGGCCTCAAACCGATCACCAAATCGTGAATAGTGACTTTAACGGTCACTCTCCAGTGGACCTGCACGCTTGCGCAACTAACTTCGCATTGTCACGGACCCTGTGACACTTCGCTGCTTTGCACAATCTTGACATCGCACAGCTCCAACCTGGGCAGTGTAGTTTATAGTCCCATGCCTCCTTTCAGCAACCTAGAGCACTAAGACTATGCTACTTTCATTTAGTCACATGGTGAGATCGCTGGTGTATGGCTTCAAGCGACTGCCATCCACCTTTCTTGGGAAGGGTTCTCCATTTAACTTGACCAGTTGTACCGCACCTCCTTCGGTAATATCCTTAATAACATATGGTCCTAACTAGTGCATCCTGAATTTTTTGTGGAATTTATCAAACTTACTATCATACAAAAAAACTAGATGATTTACCTTCAATGTGCGCAACTTAATATGTTGGTCATGCCATGCTTTTTTGTGCTGCTGTTGGACCTGCTGATGAAATCTAGCTAAAAAATCTTTCTTCTTCAAGCTCATCTAACTATGTGAGCCTCTCTTCCAGGGCTCCGCGATCTGTCATACCTATGAGAATTTCTATGCACAAACTAGGTATGGTGTATTCCATAGGCTTTATGGCTTCGACACCATATACAATCCTAAAAGGAGTTTGTCCTGTCAGCGTCTTGCAAGTCGTTTAATAAGCCCATAACGCTACAGGTAAGCGTAGGTCCCAATCACTTCGATGAGCATTGCAAAACTTGGTCAACTCATTTTCAAGAACTTTTTTGAATGCCTCCACTGTCCCGTTAGCCCATGGGTGATAAGGTGTGCTCTTTTGGTGATACACCTGAAATTATTTCGTTAGTGCGTTGATCGTCTCATTCAAGAAGTGCGTACCACAATCACTCATCAAGATATTTGGACATCCAAATCACATCAGTATATGTTCAAATAGGAAGTTCACGACTGTCGGGCTCGTGCAATCCTTCGTCCGTGTCCCAACGAGTCAAGTACTCTGTCGCAGTGATAATGTACCTTGAGCCTATCTTTCCCTAGGGCTGAATAGGTCCTAGAAAATCTATTCCCCACTTTTTGAAGGGTTGCAAT
The DNA here is from genome assembly GCA_000404065.3 of Pinus taeda. NCBI lineage: Eukaryota > Viridiplantae > Streptophyta > Pinopsida > Pinales > Pinaceae > Pinus > Pinus taeda. The sequence continues at coordinate 47,532 of APFE031393232.1, read as the reverse complement.
GTTATTTGTGGAATCAAAGGCATTTAATTCCTCCACGATGGCCTGCCTATTCTTTGACATACATCACATGCCTTGCAATATGCTTTTGAATCCTGATGAAGGGTTGGCCACCACAACCCGACGCATAGAATCTTCTGCGCAGTTTCTCTCCTTGCATAATTACCTCTCGCAGCACCCCCATGAGTGTCCACGAGGATGCTACTTTGTTCAAACTCAGGTACATACCTTCACAATATCTCACCAGTCCCCATCTTGAATAGATTCCCAGCAATGACAAAGATATCTGTCGCGTGCACCACTAATTCCTTCTTTTGTTAGATAGAGTATCCTTCCCGTGCAGATCCTATTGTTAGGAAGTGTATTATATCCTCGAAATGGCCATCCATGACACACACTGTAAATAGTTGAGCGTTAGGAAATCCTTCTTCCAAGTTAGTAGGTTCCTCCCCTCTTTCAATGTGCGACAGATGGTCTGGTCCCGCGTTCAATCATCTAGGCTTCACAACAACTTCAAAATCGTATTCTTGGAACAATAAGAGCCATCTGCAAATTCCCCCCCTCCCCAACATAGGCTTATTGACTAGGTACTTCAGCATAGAGTGTTTCATATGCATCTTAAAGTGGCCTCCTATCAAGTAGTGTCAATACTTTTGGAGCGCATACACCATAGCTAGCTGTTCATGTTCAGTGGTAGAATAGTTCTTCTCTGCATTGGCCAACTGTGCACACGGATCATCCTATCCATCATACTTGTCTGTCAGTCACATCTTAGGCATCCCAAATCATGCTCTCATCATCCTCCTACATTCACGCCAATCATCAAAGCTTCACTTGTGCGTACCCCACCATCTTGCGGGCGTAGCGTGCAGTGCCAAGTCCAAGGCCTGGAAGCATTGATTTTCTGGAACCTCCCTTTCAAATGCATCCAAAAAGGTATCTACCTCATTTAGACCATCATAAGTGGGTAGATTTATTACTTTTGATGACATTCAGCGCAATGACTGGGTCATCATGTTGGAATTCAACGTAACTGATTTTGCCAGCGTTCTATTTCTTCGTCAAAATCTATAGTGCAGGAACTCTCGTACTCCCATGTAATCCATCCATCCACAGTGGGATTCACCCAGTCTTTGTCTCGTGTTGTTATCTTATAGATGTAGTCCAGATCATCATCACTCTCATAATCGTGAACTCGTTCATATAGCTTGATCCTTCAACAGGATCTATAGGTATTATTATGCGCAATGATTTCTTCTCAAAGATCATCTTTCACTTCTTCATATTGATTACCCTGTTCATATTAGTAGCCCAATCAATTCCTAAGAGTGCAGGGTAGGGATTGCTATCATCCACAATCACTATTACTTCAAAATCTAAAAGTGCGCTCTCTTCCTCAATATCCATAGTCATCCCCTATAGCCGCCCCATGGGTATAATTTTCTATTGATTCGCCATCCTTAGCTGAATCAGAGACCATTGCAGCACATGTATCCCCATTCACTCCCAATTCTACTTTGGTTGGACATTCGCCTCTGACCGCAGGTCCAAAATGACCTGATCCATTTCATACTCTCCTATTTTTGTGGTCATTCTCATCTCCCGTCTCATCCTTGTCTTATGCTTGCCAATATTTCGCACTACGCGTGGCTCACCTGGTGCAATTCCAATGCATCTATTGATGATTTCTTGCAACCCTTTTATAGCCTTACTGTCATGCAGTAAATTCATACAGGTTTCCAAGAAAGTTATGAGCATAGGGGGGTCCATCTCTGGCTTAGCCTTAACCTTTCTTTCTGAAGTGGAGGCCTCAATGAAGGTCTTCTTAACTTCCATGAATGCTTCATGAGCATGATCCAAATCGAACTCAGTCTCTTTTGCTGGGGTTTTGCGAACCCATGTACTATCTTCTGGTTATTTCCCCTTATCATCTCCCATCATGATTCCACTTTGGAGCACTATATTTAAATTTGGATCTTTCGTGCATGGCTCAAACCTCATCATCTGTAGGTTCTGAGTCGAAGGAGGTGGTGGTGCTCCTTTGTCACGTATCCTAGTTATCAGTGTAGGACAATATTTTGTTTCATGATCAAACAATGTGTAATACTTGCATGATGGACATATTGGATTAGTGCAATTGTGGGCATAGTGTCCTAGTCCTCCGCAATTATAGAAAATCAATTGTCCTTGACCTCTACCAGGCCCTCCTGTGCCTCGGCCTCGTCCGTGCCCTTGAAATCATGTTTGTGCCATCCCTACATTCTGGTTAAGGGGCCGCGTTTTGGCCTGAACCATGTAGGTGGGAGTTTTATCCATCATCAATTCATAGCTCCTACAAGTACGCTCATCATGTCCTACCAACCTAAAAAAGTTAGAGAACAACTGTTGCAGTGCTTGTACATGCTTCTATAGCAAGTGATAGTTATCTGTGGAATGTTTTCTAGCTACCTGATAGATAGTACACCATAAAGCAGGTAGCGTGCTAGGTCTTGCTTGAGCTTTCAGCCTTAAAGACATCATTCCTCCTCCTGCAAGGTAATTTGTAAAGATCAGGAAATGGTCTTTGTCATGACCCTGACTCTTGCATTTTAAGCACCATACCTCTTCGCATACCTCTGGCCGAACCATCTTGTCCTGCTTTAGACTTTGCATCTCAAGGCACAAATTCTTCAGTTGCACATGGATCTGCTGGACTCCTAGATTATGATCCTACATTGGAGTCTCATGTAGTATCATGGAAATCTCTAAGGCCTCTACCTGAGTTGTTATCTTCTGCTGCGACAATGCACTCCTTAAGTATGGTAGTAGTGAAGCCACAAACCACTGGCGATGCTATCCATCTGTCAAAGTCATGTTGGCTTCACAGATAGTACATTTTAGCCTTTGATCCAGTTCCCAAGGCATCTTGCCCAGTTGCATTGCGATCTCTTTGAATCCCACAATCGACTGCACTTCATATTTAGGCCTGCTAAATTCCCTATTTAGTGCTTCTTGGATGTCTTCTACTATAGCATTCAGGTTATCGTTGGAGTACTTAATATACCAAGTTAGCGCGCGATCTGGCAGGGCGCTAACCAGTGTCACTTTCTTTATATGATCATCTGTAACACCTTGAGCTTCCCATATAGACTTCACAACAAACGGAAATTGGTTTGGGTCCTCATTTCCCAAGCCTTTGAACAAAGGAAACTTCACTGTATTTTCCATACTGAATCATGGTGGAGGTGGAGGTGGTACGGATGAAGTTGGAGGTGATGGTCGTGAAGTTAGAGGTGGTGTGGGCGAAGGTGGTATTCGCGAGAATCCTTGTTTTATAAATTGAATAACACTTCATGGAGAGACCTTCGCAATCCATTCCTCGTCCCCTCACGGAGGTGAAATCAAGGGGCTATGCTTTGGACCCTTATTTCCTTCATTTCTATAAAATATTTCACTTCACATAGTCCTAAACATCAACATAGCTGCATAACCCATTTTTTGCACAACAACATTCTAATCCAAGTATTCAAATATTTTATGTACTTACCTCACAGTCCTTTGAAAAGCATCACTCTGCCTCGCTATAGCTGACTGAGGTGTCGACCGCAAATTCAGTCACAAATCCTCCTATGATGCAATCAAGCCAATGATCAACAACATGGGTGATCTTATCCTCCGATGCTTCCAAACTTCGCACTAGCTCTAGGGTCCACACAATAAGACTGTCAAGTTTCCACCTTCCTTGGTTATCTGCTAAGTTCGCGATCCACTCGTATAGCTTAGTAGGAAAGGAGGTGAAAAATATTTTGTGGGTCTCTGTATACAAGTATCGGTCCAACCACTATTCTTTTGACAATCACGGGTTTCTGTTTTCTTGTTCCACGAACTCGTGAATCCTTCTGTCCATTTAGCCTTTGATTTCTTTCTTGGTTGGATTCTAGTGATACAACATCACACATCTCTTATGTAGATTATGGTCTTGGAAATGGAACCATTTGTTGGCTTGAGCAGGTCTAACCCAGGTTTAGCGTTAATTAGCCACACAAATCCCTACACTACTGGCCCTTTCGGCATCAGCCCGTGGAGCATGGACTGAAGTCTCGCCCAAAGAAGTATGGGGGGAATGCCAGAACCAAGTTTCTACACCCTTGATATGGTTGTGATGTCAGTTTATTCCAGCTATACCTGCCTTCGTGCAGGTTGCTTAGCCCTCCATTCCACCCTTTAGTACCTTCGCGAGAGGGTACAATTGGTTTTCATGCAACCCTAACTTGTGGCTCAGGGACTTTCGTGCTGCTAGGGTAGCAAAATATGATATATCCAAACTAGGCTAAGAGTCTTAATTATCTTATTAATCAATCTTAGTTAGCTTCACCTAAACATATGTTCTTACTTGTGTTCACTTAACCAACACAATTACATATATTCGTGCATCATATAAGTATTATAAGTGAAATTCATACCCACATAAGAAAATGCATAAATAGGAAATAGAGACACAAAAATTATAGAATACTTCTCTTTATTGATAATTCTGGACAATTACAAACTTGACCTGCCCTGCGCACTTAGTTGCAGGGGTCTACGCACTTAGCTGCGGACTTCTAGACCTCTGCACACTCAATTGTAGAGCCTCTAACTATGCTACGACCCAAGACTTAGAATTATACTTCAGAGTTTCTCATACATCATATCTTCATTGATTATTGATTCATTTCTCTAACTACTTAGAGCTTATCTATATTTATACGATCCCATGGTTCGTGGACCATGGGTAGATCTTTTACATCCAACATTACATTACCAAAATAAGGGTGGAAAACCCTATGACTCTTTAACACCTACGCATTCTGCGATCACAAAATGGGGAGTATTTAAACTTGGATTACAAAATTGGACCAAAATATGGTCTTTTATCCCCAAAATTGTCCTTGCGGGATCCTGTGCCCAACACTTATCTAGATAGCCTCACAAGCTGCTTGAATAACAACCATGTAATCTACTTCTATTGAACTAAGTGCAACTGATCTCTGCTTCTTGTTGTACCAAGAAATTGTTGCTGACCCAATACTGAAGATTCCCTCTAATGTGCTCTTCCTGTCAGATGGACTCTCTGCCAAATCTACATTTGTAAAGCCTTCAAGGTCACTCCCTTTATCCGTATGTGCTAAAGTCCAAACGAAGTGGTGGCTTTGAGGTATCTCAACCTTGTTTAGATTCCTTCCAGTAAAATTTGGTTGTATTAACCATGGATTGAATAAGCTGGTTAACTGCAAAGATCATGTTCGTTCATTTGTTCACCAAATACATAAGTGAACCCATAAGTTGTCTATAAATAGTAGCCTCCACTACTTCACTTGAAGTAGCATCTTCCTTCCTCCAATTACCTGCTAGAGGAGTATCCATGGGTTTTCTTCTCTCCATGTGGAACTTCTTTAGTATCTCATTAACATACTTTCCTTGAGAGACAAACAATTTCTCATCTCCTTGCCATACTTCCATACCAAGAAAGTAATGCATGAGCATTAGGTCCTTCATCTTGAATTCTCTTGTAAGATATTCTTTGCAATATTTTATCAGCTTCTTATCACCAATTAGAATCAAATCATCGACATATAGTACTATAATCAACAATTTACCTTCAACTACAATATGGTAAACATTTGCATCTACTTCACTTTTGGTGAATCCCAACCAAGTGAAATAGTTGTCAATTCTGGTGTACCAAGCATGGGGTGCTTGTTTTAGTCCATACAATGCTAATTTGAGTCTGTATACATGCAACTCTCTGTTAAAGGTTTCAAATCCTTCTAAATTCTTAGTATACACCTCCTCCTCAATCATGTCATTAAGGAATGTTGTCTTCACATCCATCTAATGTATCTTCCATCCCATCTATGCTGACTGTGCTAAAATAGATCTGATTGAAGATTACCATTCTACTGGAGAAAATTTTTCCTTGTAATCAATTCTCTCCACTTGAGAGAACCCTCTAGCCACAAATCTGGCCTTGTGTTTCTCCACACTCTCATATGCTCCTTTCTTTACCTTGTAAATCCATCTATAACTTACCACTGACTTGTCTGCTGGTTTTGGGACCACTTCCCAAACATTGTTTTTCATAGTGGAATCACACTCTTCAACCATGGCATCAAACCATACTAGTTTCTATATTGCTTCCTTAAATAAGGTTTGCTCAGCCTCTACACTATCACTCATTACAACCATGAGGCTAGTGTACTGATCAGTGACCTTCTTTGCCTGTGCTATGATGTGGGTGCTCCCACATTCTCTCTATCATCATGCATTAATTTGTCAGCCTCTCTTGTATGCTTCCTTCCATCTCTAGAAGTATCTGGATGAGGGGGTGCTTCCACTCTTTCTCCTCTACATGTGGCTACTCCACATCATCCCAAGGTTCCTCCTTTTGTGCCAAAATCTCCTCATATGCATGTAATTGAAGCTCCCTCTCAAGGGAACATCTCATGGCCTTCTCTTCATAGAACTTCACATCTCTATGAACCACTATCATCTTTTTGGATGGAAGGTACACTTGATAGTTGTGAGGTGTATTAGTGTACCCCAAAATATGCCAAACTCATCTATTGGTTATAGATTTTTCTCTGCATCCTTAACATGATAGTGGACTGATGAACCAAAGATCTTGACATGTACCACATCTGGTTCTTAACTAAAAAATCTTCTTCTGGTGTACTCACTCGAGAATTTGATGAGGGCTTCTAATTTGCAAATAAACAACTTTGTTGCATGCTTCAGCCCACTAGTGAAATAGTAGGCCCTGATCATGTAACATCGCCTGTGCCCCTCCCATAATATTTTTGTTCTTCCTTTTAATCACCCCATTATGTTGTGGTTTATGAGGTGCCATTAACTCCTGTCAAATTCATTCTAATGCACATAAGTTCTTGAATTCATTCAACACATATTATCCACCATTATCACTTCTAAGAGCTTTAACTTTCCTGCCAGTATCTTTCTTGACAAGTGCTTTAAATTCACAAAATTTAGCCAACGTATGATATTTCTTCTGCATGAAGAAAACCCAACACTTTCGAGAAAAAACATCAACAAATATTGCATAATATTTGTGCTTGGACGTGGATGTTATCGAGAATGGTCCACACATATCTAAATGAACTCGATCAAGGATTGCTTGCGTGTGACTATCTTTATCATGAAAGGAAGCTTTGGTGTACTTCTCCAATGTACACCCTTTGCATACGTCTCTATGCTCTAGTGTACCCTTGGAAAGTCCTATAGAAATTTGTGGCATGATTTTCAAAGCTTCATGGTGCAAGTGACCCAATATTCTATGCCACAACTCACCGATGTCTCAGCTCTACACCTTCTTTTATTTAGTTCTCAAAGCAGCACAATCTTCTACATCTAATTTGTAGAGGCTCTTCACCGAAACCTCGAGCAACTTCACATGTCCTAAGGCTATGTGATGACGGAAATTTTTTCCCTTATTAAATATCACAAGCCACGTTCCTCCAACATGGCAACTGAAATCAAATTCTTCTTCAAACCTGGAACATACATGACATCTTTTCATGTGAGAGGAGAACGAGACTCCCTATGAAAGGTAATATTATTGATGCCTATTGTGCTATACCTCCCATCATCTCCAATCTCTATGTGCATATGAAGGTCATTCTCCTCCAAGTCACTGAAGAACTCTTTGTTTCCGATCATATGGAATGAGGCTCCATTATCCAGGTATCACCACACACTACCTGTCACTTATGTCATAATGCAAGAGATGAGGATCAAATCCATATCAAATTGTGAAGCAAGAGCTTCACCTACCACTCCTCCTGAGGGCTTCTTACTAGCCTTCTTGTGCAGACACTTTGTGGCATAGTGTCCTGACTCGTGATAATGAAAAAATTTAATCTTAAACATGTCCTTCTTCTTTTCTCCTTGACCAAAATCTGATTTGGAATGGGATGACTTCCCCTTCCCTTTGTTCACCTTTCCAGCTAAGGAACAATTCTCCTCATCATCATGCTTGAATGAGGATCCATCTCTGTTGTTCTGTCGAATCTCTTCTTGTACCATGTTAGACCACAATTTCTCCCACTCTAGTAGCTTCTCCTTCCCATTAATTGAGTCCTAGTAATTGTTCCAGCTCTTGGGAAGTCCTAGAAGCATTACGCTTACTAGATCATCTTTAGTAACTATAACACTGACACTTCCAAGCTCATCCCGACATTGGGTGAACTTGGTCAAGTACTTTTATATTGTATCACCCTTCTCTATCTTGATCTTTCTGAGGTTGTCCTTCTATGCCAACTTCTTGTGGTCATGTTGTTTTGAAATAGGTCTACCAAGGTCTTCCACATTGCAAAGGGAGTTTCCTTACCATGGATATTCGATATAATATGATCTCAAACTCCTTCTAGGATAATACTTCTCATATTTGGCACCACTTTCTCCACTATTCTAGATCCTGAGAATCAGTTGGATTAGAAATATCTTTGTCTATGAATTCCTTAAGCCCATTATCTTCCAACACTTCCTCCTTATCATCCTTCCAAGAAATATAGTTTGAACTACCCTCAAGGGCATACTCGAGTTTCAATCCGTAGAATGAAATCCTATTGGCTCTAAAGTATGATACTACAAATTTGATTTCTCTCGAAAAAGACAAACTCGTATTATCATCTTCTATAGTTTTCAACTCTGATAGCATGCATAAATTCCTTTTAGATTCAAGCTACTTATGTAATATGGTAAAACAAAAGACTTGAATCTACTCTACTCATTAGCGAAAAATAATAGTTGGTCGATGGAATCATGAAGCATAAAATAGAAAGAATTCAATCACACATAACACAATAATTTTCCAAGAAAAGCCACAACTAAAAACCCTTGCTATCTGTATATTGCATTAATTCGAAAATATTAGAAGATTACAATACTTTTCTGAAGCTCTAGAATCTTTGCACTATCTCACTACTTCACAAAGAAGCTCCAGCCAATACTTAGCCAAATATGATGCCTACCAAGCTTCTATTTCCTTGCACAATTTCCCTAGGAATTAGCCCATATTTAATTGGGAAATTCCACAAATATTAATTACGTAAGCCTCACAAGATTTCCTCTCATTGCATGTACCACTTGCACAATTTGGATGATTATACAACTGATAGTACACTATCCCTGAACTCCAATCTAAATTGGTCTTTCTCTGATATGACATGCATGAGTTAATTATGAGTGAATCTTCAGTTTACTGGTTGATCAGTGTTGTTTATAGCCCACTACCACATGTTACACTCCACTACTGGACCTCCCTCTAATTCCTCCATCAGTTGGAACTAGTTTAACTGAACTTAGCTCAGTTAAACTGAATTTAACTCAGTTAAACTGAATTAAATAATTACAACTAAAAATAAACTCAACCAGGGCTCCAAAAAAGTAGGAAACACTCTACATGACTCTATTTAGACTCCCAACTTGAATTAACTGAGCTAATTAGGTAAAAATAACTTAGTTAACTATTACAAGTTATCATGAGATGTGGAATTACAATTTAATTCGATGAAAAAATTAAATTATGATTTTCTTTTTGCATTTTCAACACAAATTTGTAGGGTTCTGATTCAAAATTGAGTTTAGATGAAGAAAATATTCCTCCATTTCAAAAACGTCGAAAGCTCTTATTAGGAGAAACATATTGCAAGAATTTGGTAGATGAAAGTGGACAACCTCTTCACACTACCAATTGGAACATGGAATCTTCCAGTCACAATCCTAGATCAACGATGGTAATAATTGTTTAGTATAATGTAATTTTAACAAACAAATTGCATTGATGTGCTTACTAATATCATTGATATTGTACTAATGACGTTTAATATTTTTTGAAATGAGGATTCTAGTGATGATGAGTGGCCCACCTAACATCTTTCGGTCCACCCCTCTACAATGTCAACTCAATAAAAGGCTGGATTAAGAGAAAGACTCAGAGAGGAAGCATAGAAATAATGGTTGTATCAACCACCTATTCAATTCCCAGTATGTCCAGATTCATCAATTAGGAATGACTACAAAAATAGTGGTTCTTCATCACAAGTTGGAAATGAAGATAATCAAATAGAGGTTGGTATGGATGATTACTTATGGGATATGACTGCCATAAATGCAATGTTATTAGATGCATTCCACCACCCCTCTCTTTGGACCTAGCAATAAGTCAAAGTCTACCAATTTCAAGAGAACGTTGTTGCTTTACAACTTGAAAGCAAAGTTACATGTTCTCAACAATATTGAGGTAATTCACCTGCATGATCAATCAAGTCCCTTATATTTTGAGAAATATTGTCACCCAATCAACATTAAAAATGTTTGATTTTACGAATGCTAAATATGGAAATTATACAATTATATTCCCCACCAACTGTAGGTTATTCAAATATAAGGTTCTTCTGAGTGATAATGTATTACTGGGTAGTTGTGAAGAGGCAAAGTAATTGTTGAAAATGTTGGGTGTTGAGTACATATCATATCGTGCATGTCCGAACGATTGTATTCTATATAGAGGAGAATATGCAGACAAATAGATATGTCTGAAATGTGGGCATGACATGGACCATAATTAAGAAAAAAAAGTGTAAATCACATGGTCCTCCTCATAGGATATTGAGGCACATGCCTATAATCCAAACTATTCAAAGGCTCTTTCATTGCAAAGAATTAGATATGTTGCAGGGATGGCATGCTTCACACAGAAGTAAGTCAGGAGTTATGTGAATCCCAACATATTCAATAGCCATGAAACATATAGAGGATACATGGACTGAAAAATTCAAGGATGAAGTATGAAGTCTACTAATTAGCATAGCCATGGATGGCATCAACCCATATTCCCTCCAAAACACCAACTATGTTTTTTGGCCTGTAGTAGTGATCAATAACAATATCGCCCCATGATTTTCCATGAAGAATGAACATCTTATGTTGGATGTCATAGTCCCTGGTAGAAGACAAGTGAAGGATATGGATGTTTACTTACAACCATTGGTAGATAAATTGAAGGAATTATGGGAAGGGATACATGTGTACGTTGTATCAGGACCCATTGCAATAGAGAGGATTTTTATGTTGTATGGCATATGCTCTTACACCATACATGACTATCTACGATTAGGAGCTTACTCTGGTAAATTACATTCTTATTGATTTTTTTATATACTTAAAAATATTGTTTTGAATATCAATTTAATTTGTTGCAATTGTTCTGATCTTCATGGTTGATAATGTGCCGACCTGTATATAGTAATTTTGCATGTATTGTAACAAAAGGGTATCATGGATGTAAAGTTTGTGGAGCTTCTCTGAAGGCTAGGTGGTCTGACCACCTATGAAAGCCAGTGTATGACTGCTCAAGGGTATTCCTCCCTGAATAACACCCTTACAGAAGAAATAACATTGAATATTTAGTCTTGATTTAGATACTTATTGGTTTATTAATTAGTTCACATGTTTTTTCTTCTTGTTTAGTTCAAAATCAATATAAATCATCATGTAGTGATAACTCTATGAGGACTTTAAGAATGAACAAATTGTGTATTAATATGTAAGATTAAATTCTTGACATGAGAGGTAAAGTCATGCTTACTATATTTAAATTACAATTCTTGCAACATTATGTAAACTAAAATGAGGTCTTATGCATGTATAAAATGTTGATTACATCTTTTTATGGACCATAAGAGAAACACATGGGTTTACATGGAAGCATGAGAGGTTTAATTTTTTCTTCATGGGTAATGGAACAATTTTGGCTTTTCTTTTCAATGGTAATTATAAATAAAAGCTGAATTAATAAATATTTTATGGCTAAAAATTAAATGATCAATAATATGATGGTGATTAAGAGGCATTTGTTTGACTTTCAATTAGACTTGGTAATGCATTTTTCTTTCCTATTTAGATTATGTAAAATAAATATTTATTTTTAAGTACTTATAAGTAAATTTTTTAAAGTAGACATGCCTTTATCATTGTGAACATGATGTAATATTAGCTAGGTGAAATGTGAAAACATGAATTTTAGTGACTATTTCGTGATAATTATGTGGAAAAAATAATATTTTTTGAGTTTTTCATTAAGAAATAATCAAGTATATTATTTCTCAAAAGTCTAAATCTAATATAGTATTGTTTTTGTATTATTTAACTCATATTTATTATTAAAAAGAGGTAAATTTAAACTAGTACAATATCAAATAAAGAACCAAAATAGCACCAAAATGTTATATCCCTTGCCTCTTTAAGGGGGAACTTCCAATAGAGCAAATCCCCAACTACAAATAACTTCACAAGCCTTATTTTACATTTCTTGATCCCCATCTTTAGAAAGATAAATTTTTAATTTAAATTGGTAAGAGTGCTATAAATATTAAATTTAAAATGCTTGAAAATCTCATAATTTTAGTAATAAATTTAATTTTATAGAAATATAATTTTGTAAGTTATATTAAATATAAATTAATTATAAAAAGTATGACTTAAATTTTTTAAGTTTAACAATAGATTGAATTTTATAACCAATATTGAATTGGTTAAATTGTATTTTTGAATAATTTATTATTATCAATATTTTATAGTAAAAATTGAATGAGTTACACACATTTTCGTCTAATTAAGAACTAACTAAATTATTTTACCTTTAATTATTTTTTCCTTGTGAGTATTGAAATATTTTACTAATTAAGTTAGATTGAATAACAATGAACTATCTAAGAAATAGAAAAATATTATCGTAATTTTACAATCATAGTTTTAACCATACTAAACTTTGTTATTTATAAAAATATCTTTGCATTTTTTTTTTAAGTAAGTTGTTTTTCATGCAATTTCGTATATAAAAGTTTGATATAAGTTAACCAATACATAATCTATAACAAATATTATTTCATAAAAATAAACATCATGATGATAGCCATCTAAGAAACATAAACATTATCTAATATACACATTCAAATTCACTACCATCATCTATTTATATATACCTCTAGCACATATAAACGTCATTAGCTAGCACACAAATAAAATAATCTAATTGGGCACCATCATCATGATCACATCTAAAAAAACACAAACATTGTAATCTAACATCATCACCACACACATCCTTGAATTAATATACATTTCATGTCACATAATTTCTATCACATACACATCTAACTACAACCACATTAAATGAACATGTCTAACATGACCTAAAAATATACACATCAACACCAACATATAAATTAAGTACATAAACATTAACAAAAAAATGCACTATACACACACACACACACACACACACACAAACAAGTCAAATAACTATATCAAGACAATTAACTGCAATCAAATATCTGATACAATAGACATAGTAGTTCTAGCTTGGTCTGCAGTAGAAGACGATGGATGGTCAACTACTACATCAATGTCTGTCAAACTATGAGGTGGAGGAGGAGGTGGATAATATGAAACGGAAGATGATGGATGGGCAACTACTACCTCAACAGGATCAATCAAACTCTAAGGTGGAGGAGGAGGTGTCTATTCTTCTTTATCAGGAGAAAGATAAGGCACATCCTCTAGCTCTAGAATCTCATCATTAGACGATTGAGGAGGAGGTCTACTACCAGAAGGATCATTGACACCTTGATGGACATGATCCAATGGGGTAGTACTACCAGAAGCATCATGATCACCACCCTCATTATCATGATCATGATCACCACTCTCATCATCATGATCATGATCACCACCCTCATCTGACGTATCTACCACTACATGCCCTACATCTCTCACTGCTACTAGTAGCCTACTAGCTCCAACGATATGATGCATAAGAGACATCATCTCACACAGAAATTCTTTGTATATCCATGAACCGAGGATCCGCGCTGATATCTCGATCTGTCACAAGGAAAAATCCCTCCTCAACCAAAAATCTAGCCAATCTGTCACAATAGTCCATCCCAAATCGCATACCATCCCTATAATCTCAGAGCCCCATGACCCCTTGAGGATTTGCCTCAACCATCTTTTCCATTTGGTGGGGGAGGAGGCATGCCCCCATCGAATGTGTCGATTCCTACAAAATACATAGGACAAAACAACAATTAGACAATTTCATTAAACATTTTAATAAAACAAGTTAAAGAACACGCTAGAATACATTTTATTATAATTAATTAAAACAATAAAATGAAACTAGATTAATTTAAAGAAAAAAAAATATTACCTCTATCATCCACTGGCTCAACCGGTGTGAAGAGGATGTTGTGACATTGTCTCTAATCAATCCCTGTGTATAGAAACAACAACAAGATAAACTCATGGTCATCCTCATTGGCTAGTAGTGATAGCACCTAGGCATAAATCTTGGTTGAATACTCCGACAGGTACCTCTTAGGCATTATCTACGCCCACTTGCACATTCGAACCTCAGTGATCGACCTAGGAGGGTGAAGGTCAAATTTCAGACTTGTCTTTGGAAACCTCTCAAAAAATAAAACAAAATCCATATGAGACAACCTCAAAAAATGGCAGGCCATCTGATACAACATGGTGTCTGAATGAAAGAATCGACATAATACAAAAGAGAGCAAATAATTCATTTCCCATCACTACTAAAGTGTGTAATGGTGGTGACTAATAATGAGAGGCACCTAACCTCTTGTGAATCAAAAGAAGAAATTCGTTTCTATCCACCACACACTTGAAATTATGTTGGATGTAATACATGAGGCCCATCATATCTTTGAGCATAGGAAAGATGACTCTCACTACAACCCCATGGGGGACATTAGGGAACTGGGGAATATCCTCCCCTCTCCTATATAGGCCAGTGATAAAGTATATGTCCTCCTTATAGGGCCTATACCATGCCCAAGGACCGACATGGAAACCCTGCTCCTGGACACTCCATCAGTGGATCAGACGTTCCAATAAGACAGAGTGCGCCTTCAAGGATGTAGCCTCCTCATAGTACTTGAGGAGGCATACATTCCTTAATAGTGCTTGGGTCACTACAGCAATAAGGTGAGGGTATAAATTCATCTCCCTCTCTCTGGCCTCCCACGGTTGAACCATATTGTATTGGTCTGCCATTTTTCTTGCTCCCTCTACTGATGTCTCTACTACATGATTGACATATAAAATACATCATCCTCATACATAAAACAAAATTTTCTTTTAATTAAATGGAAAATGTATTTATAAATATGGAAACATAAGTTCAATTAAAAAAAATCATTGATGCACCCAAAAAACATTCATGCACCGGCTCCGGTGCACTATCAAACACAACCGCACTGACATCAGTTTGCACATACATATTATGCACCACTGTTGGTTCAAAAATTTAAATTTTCAACGTGGTGCATCACGCTTATGCACCATTGCATATGTATAACTTTTTAACACTTGTACATCAAATTCAGGTTATCAAATGCACTGAGCTATAACTATATTTTTAAATATTATTTTCATGGTGTGTTTGGTAAATATAAATGCACCAGGCGTAACCTAAAAATTATACGCACCAATGTTCAATTTATAGATATTTTGATGTGTTTTCATTTACAAAATGCACCACAAAAATAGCAGTGTGTTATGTTCACACATCGATCAGTGGTGCACCTCGTAAATTTACAGGGTGCACCACTATCAGTGTGAGTGAAACATATCAAGCGCACCATGCAATATTTTTGTTGTTGTTGTTAAGAGCAGTGGAATTTTTATGCTAATTTTCAAGTCTAATCTATTAAAAAATTAAATTAGAGAGAAACATAGACATTACCTATACATTTTCTCTACAGGGAGGCACTGTTGACACACAATCGAGAAAAACAAATTTTACCACAGTTCGAAAAAAATGGAAAGTGATGTAGTGAACATGGTACAGAAGGATGGTGAGAAAGAGAAGCACTGATGTCAAGTGCTTGCATAAGGTAAGAGTGGCACCAATGCTTCATATATCTCCAACATTATAGATGGTAAAAATAAAATTTACATCTAGGAGTTTTTATTTTTTTTATTTAACCTTTCTTTGGTGCATTACTATAACCGCGCTGGTGCTGAAGATATCGAAGAACACCATTTTTTTTTAAATTAAAAAATTAATACAATGATTTTGTTAAGATGCCCCTAGGTATTATAATATAGGTACCACACTAGTGCTTTGTTTGACTATAGCACCACTCTTTTTACAAAAATTAAAAGCCACCTAGCAGTGCTTGTTAGAAGATGCCCCAAGGTGTTTTAATACATTTACAACAGTAGTGCATTTTTGGAAAATAACATCACATTTTTTTGAAATTTAAAAGCTATAGCAGTGATCCTTGGTATGCACTATGGAATTTTATTACATGAATGGTATTGGTGTTGCGGGTGTATATAGCACTGACAATTTTTAAAAGTTAACCTTTTTTTGGTGCTATCGATTATTCAATCACCGGTGCATTGTGTTATTTAACGCATTGTGTTTTTATTTTTATTTTATAAAAATAAAATTTCCACAATGCACCATGTTCTACATGGAGC
The DNA here is from genome assembly GCA_000404065.3 of Pinus taeda. Lineage (NCBI taxonomy): Eukaryota > Viridiplantae > Streptophyta > Pinopsida > Pinales > Pinaceae > Pinus > Pinus taeda. Next base: position 30,981 of record APFE031393232.1, on the reverse strand, counting down.
CAGTTCTTGTATGAATAATGAAGCACCAGTGCATTTGTAGATTGTAGATGCATCATCGAAAAAAATCTGCTTTCCCGCCTACACTTGTGGCCTCCGCTAGAAACAAAATTTTGGGCTATTTTTTTAGGGGCTTCTGCAAAAACCTCTGTTAGAAGGTATTTTGATTGTAGCAATAAGAAGAGTGAAGACTACTAAAAGAAAGTACAATAGCACCTCAGGAGGGGTGCAAGGAGCACAAGAGCTACATGACCGTGATCCTGAACTAGATCATGGGTCCTACTGTAAATTTTATGAAGAAGGATAGATCATCCCCACTAAATTTGCAGCCCCCATCCTACTTGAGCTAGACAAAGAAAGAATTTGAACCCATCAATGTATGCAGATTGCTAAGTATAAGGGATTTGAGGATGTGGGACCCCTGGAAGAGAAAATGAAGAAGATGGGTGAAGCAATAACTGATTTGAGTTTGAGAGAGTCAACCATGAGCGAGAAATTATGAATGGAGAACCAAAGATTAAAAGAGAAGTAGTAGGAGAAAGAAGTATAACTTTCCACCATGGTAATATTATCCATGGAGGCCACCCAATGCAAAAATTTCTAAAAAACATATGCCCTATTTCTCAAAAAACAGTGGCTTCAATTTAAAATCAAAACTCTAGCACAACATGGTTCACTTCCCTTCCAAAGCTACATACAATTTATTGAATTTTGTCACAAGGCTAGTGTGGAGGACAAAGCTAAGATGTAAGAGTTTTATGTGCACAACCTCATATTGATTGACATGAATTTCTAGGATCCAAATTCTAGGATGGGGTATGTACAGTTGATGGCATTACCCTCTTGGTTGACCCATGAGGAGGGAAGGGCTAAAGAAGAAAAAAGAGTCATATCCAAGACTAATGAGCCTGTGTGGGTCAAACAAGAGTTGAGGGCTCCTCACCTTATCATCAAAAACCACAATATCATCTCTAAGGATCCCAAGCTAGCACTAGGTTACATATAAAAGTAGGAGAAAGCCATTCAAAACTTTGAGTAAATGTGTAGGCTACTAGGGATTGAAATCTTGCAAGCCTGTCAGAGGAGATGGCATTCATTACCCCATAGCTTGCAAATTCAGGAATATCACTCTCTAGAGAGATTGAAGAATTCCTTGGAGAAGAGACCCTTATACAAGAGGGTAGTCTAAAGACTGAAGGAAACTGGATTAGGCTCAAGTTCAGCCCTCCTTTGTTGCTAGGGATACAATAAAAAAGGATGAGACTGAAGAGAAACAAGAGTGGGAAAAAATTGAAAGAAATGCAAGGTTCCATCTTGAGGAGGAAACTTCTTTAGAGATCCCTTGGGATGTTAGGGTAGCCACTACAGCTATGCATGAGATGGAACTAAATGGCTAAGTTTCTCAAAGGGTGAGAAACACCTTCAACAGCGGGTGATGATGGGCCTCATTAATAGGTAAATTATAAGGTCCATCTTGCTTTCCTTTAGCCTATATTTACCTCTTTCCTAGCATTTAATGACATATTTTTTACTATTATGCGTTTATTAGGAAGACTAAAGCATGATTTTCATATCTCATGGCCTAATGTGATTAATGTGTAGGAAGGGAGTGCATTTGAGTTCATTTACTATGTAGAGATACATTGGAGGTAGCTCGACAAGATGCAGGAGGATTTTCCCCTACATTTATTCACCTACAACTAAACTTGCTCAATGAATTTACTCACCCATAATTTGAAGATCCACTAATAATTCTTGCACTCAATAATTGCGAGGATATCAGGGAGCTAGATCCACCTTTCTTGGGATTTTTGGAGGGTAGAAACACTCCTTCCAAGGAGGCTGCCCCTCAGTCATTTTTGTATAAATAAGGAAGCCCAAGGGCTTAAGAGGATTCAAAACATTTGGAGCAGATAGGGACTACTAACAACTAGGAGCTTGAGCTTGTCATTTTCATTTCCAATCATGTACTTGAACACTATTTCCTATTAATGAGAAGTACACTATTATCTTCCATCTGAGATTGTTCTAGAGGGTTAAGTCCCCTTGGGTTAGAGCCAAACCTAGAGGCTCTAGTCTCTCTCACGTGTATTTACTTATGAATTTTATCTTAGTAGCATTTTATTCCTTTCTTAGTAGGATTTGTTTATAAAAATTCTTGTGAAAGAATATCTACCACCTCTCTTATGGGAAGTGTGGTTAAGGATAATGTATTGGCAAGCCAAAAATATGTAGTTGCTTTCTTTTGCAGTTGTTATTAGTACTCTTCTTGCATCTCCATTTTTTGTAAGCTAATGCTTGGTTAGTAATTTTATTTGAGAAAATCAACTATAACCTCTGGTGGATGTAGGTACTGTGCAGCTTGCTAGATAGGTTGTCCTTTCAATTCAAAAGTTATATTTCTAATAAAATTCAACTCATGCTTTCTCTATAATTTCATTTTTTTGCAATTTACATTGATAACATGCTTTAGTTGTTTGGAAAAATTTGGTAACTTCCTATGGTGTGCAGGTACTACTATTGATCTACAAGGTTGGAATTTTCATTCGCACTCCTTATCCCATGACCATCTCCCTTTATTCAACCTCAACAACTCCCTCAAGCTCTGTTCATCAATAGTACATTTCTGTGTTATTAAAGGCCATTGTGTGCATTGGTTCTTGTGCAATATGGGCTCTTGAAGGGTACTAATATTTGAAATGACCTCATATAACCTTAATATACTCTTAATTACCATTTCCTACCTTCATATCACCTTTTCCACCCTCAGAATGCTCACGAATCCAATCCTATAGCAAAACATGTCAATCCTGTAAAATCTTGTAGCAATCCTATATCACCATGTAAGCTTGACCAAAATTGACCTTGAAGCTTTATTTTTTCCTCTTTTCCTTGAATAATTTCCCTTAGGCTCTAAAACCACGATTGAGGAAGACTAAAGACCACTTAGGACTTGCCCTTTAACCACCACAACACATTTAAGTAATTAGGATCAGTGGACATATTTATGAATTGGATAACACAATAATGATTTTCTTGATTACCTCATGAACTATCTAATGAACAAAATCTATTGCTAATTCTAATATCTTTGAATACAATGATTAAAGGTTTATTACATGCCCTTTTTATTTGTGCAATGTAGATTAGTTTTCTACCCTTATTCTTAAGCTAGGTTTTCCATTTCAACATTGTTATTTCCTATACATAGACTAGGTTTCCTTTCAATGTAACATTTATATTCCACATATAGATTAATGTTTAATTTTTGAAAGTAGTATAGCCTTTAAATTTCTGCAAGTAGTGTAACCTTTACATTTCTACAAGTAGTATAGCCTTTGCATTTCTGCAATTTGTGTATCTTTTACATTTCTGCAAGTAGTATAGCCTTTACGTTTCTGCAATTAGGTCAACATTTTCATTTGAGTAAGTAGCATTTACATTCTTGAAAATAATGTACCATTTGCTTTTTTCAAAGTAAATTAGGACTTTCCTTTCATGCAATTTATTTCCTTGAAAATCTAGATTCAGTTGATAGAATGGTCTCTGTATATCTTGTGTTGGTCTATTGCTTCAAAGTGACTTGAGTGGAGCTTAACCTACTATATATATAACATTGTCACCTTTTAAGTTTGGGACCTTGGGTTAATAATTAAAGTTGGCAGCCTTGGGAGTTTCAACACTCTTGTTACAATACTAAGGCTTATCAAATGCAACAACTTTGACAACCTTCAAAAATTATGTATACAAGCATACAAGAAATGGGTATTTATCAAATTCCTTGAATACCCACGTCCAAATGGTGGATGTAACACTTATTGCTACATGATGATCACTGCTTACAAAGGGTCTTGGCCTTGAGAAAATTAATATAGTTACTCAAAGAGGTTATGTCCTGGTTGATGAGTGTATGCAAGTTAGTGGTGAAAATGAAAGTACGATTCCTCATGTATATTTTTATTGGTGTTGCAAATGTGGAATTGATGCTTGCTCATATTGTTAGTACATAATGCATCTTAGTCGGTGAGTATATTTTTGGGAGGGACAATGTCCATAAACACTTGAGTATTCTAGTAACTTGTTTCACGCATCTAGAGACTAGTATGGTTAGCTTGACAAAGGTATAATGAAGAAGCTTATATGTTGTTCTTTTCACCCATGTTGATGCCTTGATATTTCAATTGAAGGAAACACAGAAGTGCATTAAAATAGTATAAGAGATTATTGCAATTTCAGTTTTTATACATTATCATTGAACACAAAATGTGTTTTCCATTTGGGCCTTAATGCCTCAGAACGTAGGGTTTTGATTAGATGCTAATTTTTCTATAGGATTTTGTCAATTGACAGGTAGGCAAAAATTTTGTTTCTAGACTAATGCATTTAAAGTATGCTCTAATCGAGGTGGATATTGGTGGCCACACACCTATTCCACCTAGACCTCTAGTAAGTTTCATCCATTTCCTTTCTTATAACAACATTTACTATTTTTAGTAGATTTTTGGGTCCTGAACTTCAAGAGCTATTTTGACCCCCTAAATAGCATTTTTTGAGGTTCGAAGGAAGTTTTTAGCCATAGGTGAGGGCTAATGGAAAATATTGTAGTAATCGAAGAGATATTTACAATGAGTATCGTACATGCCAAACGAAGATCATATGACCAAGTTATGACCCTGGGAAGTTGGTTTCCCAATTAATCCAAATGGGGCCCACAAATGCTTGGTATTCCATCTCCTAGGGTTAGGGTTTTGGTTGTTTAGGGTTTTCCCTTGTTGTTCAATAATAAAAATTCCCTTGAGCCTCATTGTAGCATAGTTTAGAGGCATGTAGCTACCACATATCTTCTCAAAGATAAACTACCATCACTCGAGCTAGTTTATTTCCATTCTGTATGTAGGCATATTTCAATTCCTTTATATTAATCAAATGAAGTTTTATTTATGTCACATCTCAGTGTTTATGTTTGTATACGTATTTTTCTCATTCCTATATAATTCTAGGTGAATGGTATCAAAGCAGTATGCTCTTTTTCAATTTTTCTTTGCATGTCTCTGACAAGGTCAGGGTATAAGGAGTTAGGGCTCAAACTAGTTGAAACTTTGCAATACCAGCCTCACAAACCCTAACGACCTCCCATGGAAGAAAAAAAGAAAGACGACAGAGTAGGATATCCTTTAAAAATATTTCTTGAGGAAGCCCTCCAGTGACAAAGGAACATGATGATGGATAACTTTGCCCAAATCCTTTAGTGGCTACCCACAAGTGACACATCTTCATCCAACAACCAATTTGGAGGTGCCAATACCTTTAAAGTACAATTTATCTTTGACATTGACATATTTGAAGCCTAGATAGATGTAGACGCTATAGATACATGGTTAGATATATTGAAAGGATATTTTTTGGTTCATGAATTCTCCAATCGGGAAACAATTACCTTTTAACTCCTCAAAGTCGCCCCCCATGTCAAGGACTAATGGGAAACATACTGTGAATATAAGGATGAGAGCGAATCCTCATTACTTTTAGCTACACCCATTTGGAATTATTTCTGAGACACCATCAAGGAACAATATTACCCTATCAGGAGCTATGAAGATAAATACATAAAGTGGACCATAATATGGTAGGGAAGGGACCAGGATGTGCCAGAGTTCACAAATATTTTTCATACCCTTCGCACGAAGTTTGGTATCAAGGATTATGAGTGGAATTTGGTACTCAAGTACCACAACTATCTACACAAGTACATATAGGATGAGATAGATTTCTTGGAGATTTCATTGCTTGGTGCCGCCTATCGGTGCATTGTCAAGATCGAACACAAAATCAAACAAAAGAAGCGAGACTTTGGATCTGCAAATCCAAAGCAAGGGAAAGGTGCTCCCAAAATACTGAACAAAGGACAAAGACAAGGTGGGGTGACCCAGGAAAACCCTACGAAGCTTCAAGAAAAGAACAACACCATGAAGATAAAGAAGAACATAGGGAAATGGTATGATTTCCAAAAGAGTCCCACTCACAACAAAAGTGAGTGTCGAGCCAAGCAGTCACTGGTGGCTGAGCTAAAATTTTTTGAATTAGATGCATGTTTTGACTCTGAGTTAGAACCCGATAAGGGAAATGACAATGATAAGTAGATTATTGATGCAGAGCCTAGTGCCACCATTGCCACCACCAAGATCCAAAAGATTGAGCCTAAAGATTCAAAGGAGGGTGAGCGACTCTTCACCTCACCCACAGGGGTACCTGTACACTGTCAGGTCAAGCACTCCATTGGTTTGACCTCAGGCATGCCACTACCCAACAGGTCGATATATCAATGCTCTACTCTAGAGAACAATTAAATCAAGAGGCATATTCAAGAGATGTTGCAGAAAGGGCACGTTAAGCGAGTTCATCACATTGTGGGAGCCCAATCATTTTGTTACAGAAGAAGGACGGGACCTCGAGACTCTGTATTGACTATCATGCACTGAATTAGATCACTACCTGATATAGGTATCCAATCCCACAGATTGATGACCTTCTAGACCAGCTCAAGAGGACCAAATATTTCTGCAAGATTTACTTGAATTCTATTTATCACCCAGTACCAATCAAACCCTTTGATGTGTGGAAGACTACCTTCAAATCCAAGGAGGGCATTTTCAAATGGCTGGTCATGCCATTTGGGTCGATGAATGCCCCCACAACCTTCATGAGGTTGATGGACAACAACTTGTAGCCCTTCAACAACTCATTTTTGGTAGTTTATTTGGATGAGATCCTGATCTTCAACCAAAGTTGGGAAGAAAACCTCCACAATATTCAACAATTACTAAAAACCCTACAACAACACAAATTATGTTCAAATTTGGAGAAGTGAACTTTTGGTATGACCTAGGTTCAATATCTAGGTAAATAATTGATGAGTGGGGTGTGCATGTGGATCCATCCAAGATACAAGTTATTTGGGATTGGCCAGCCCTAACCACTCTAACAGAGCTCCACAACTTTCTGTGTCTTGCCAATTCCTACTGCACATTCGTGTTGGGGTTCTCTCATATCACTTGGCCTTTGAGTCAAGTCACCAAGGGTGGGGTGAAAGAAAAATTCTTTTGGTTTGAATCCAAACAGAAGGCATTTTCTGAGTTGAAGCATTGCCTCTACTCTGCATCAGTTCTCACATTACCAGACCTTCAACAATAGTTTGAGATTGTTACATATGCCTCTGACTATGCTAATGGTGCAATTCTTATTTAACAGGGGAATCCAATGGCATATTACAGTGAGACACTTTTAGACATAGTCGGAAAGTATCCCACCTATGACAAAGAGATGTATTCCATCGTGCAGGAATTCTGATAATGGAAGCATTGTTGTAATAGAATTTCTGGATCCATCCAATTCATTTTTCTTTTCAAATCAATGTTTTGAACCTGAAATTTAGGTTCATCATCAAGACAGAAGTATGTGGGAAATTGATCAACCTTAGTGTTTAACAAATAGGGAACTGAAAATAGGGTTTGTGGAAATGGCCAACAATGAAGTATGTAATTATTTATAAATGAAATAAACAAAGTGTATTTTACTAAGATTCATAAGTGTACAAGTTAATATTATGGAATATTATTAAAATTTTCAAAAAAAAATCACTTAAATAATGGATTTCCCCTCCCTTCATTTGATACTCCTTTCAATAACACTGCATCCAAACAATGTTCTCCTTCAAACCCTAGTATATATCTTACCGAAAAATATTATTTACATTCAATCATGAACATGAATTGTCTCTCAAATGATTTAAAAAACCCTCAAATCAAAAATAACTCCAATCCAAAAATTAATAACAAACTCACTAACAACACAACAATTTATAATAATAAAATTTTGGTTGTTAATAAAACTGATACACAGTCTTCCCCAACACACACCATATTTAAACATGTTGATAATATTAATATAATAATATATGTATATCCACAATTCAAGCCAATATAAAATTTGTAAATAAAATTAAAAATGTTAATGAATTCAACAATGTTTCATCCTCAATGCAAAACCCAGATTCGACAACCATTCCACACAACCGTTCACTCTCTCCTCACCTTGGTAATCAGAATAATTGAACTAATTCGATTGAAATTGCTTACCACTGACAAGCGTTTAATTCTGAATCCCAGTTGAATAAACTACACCAACCATCCTCTCCCTTAATGCAAACCTCATATATGTCAACCATTCTGCTCACTTTTCACCTGGGAAATCAAAAAAATTCGGATGATAATGTTTCTAGCTGACACATGTTGAATTTAGAATCTCTTTCGACCAAACCACATCAATCATCGTCTACACAACAATCCTCATCGTATTTTTGGATAATAATAAGAGTCTTAACACTTTAATGTATTATACAAACTCATTTTGAATTACGCCTAACATTCCCCTCTCATTTTATAATGTACCCCCTGTGATATAGGTAATGTTCCCTCTGCGAACAGAGGCAACCCCACTAGTCCTAGAGTGGGTCTAGTCACAGCAAGACAAAACAATAGCTAATTTCCTTAAACAGACATTGTTGAAAGATCCTACCTCAAATCGATGTTCGATGGAGCTTTCATTTCCTTGCTTTAGCTATCGTTTCCCTTTCCTCAATGAGCGATTCACCTGAAATAACAGAAGAGAACAACAAAACACATAACATAGTAAAACAATGATCTATTCACTTACAAAGTCAAGGAACCATAAGCTATCAAGTATATTTTACACATGACATAGGCAATCACCATTGATTGTATTAAAATGAATAAAAGCAAAGCTTACAGCCAAGCCTTGATGTCGCAAGCTTCATCGAAGGGTCCAGCTAGTATGTTTCTTCAAGCATTCACTCTCAAAAGGGTCTCCCAAGAGGCTGATAACTCTCTCTCTCAATCAAAAGCACTAATAAAAGGCTAAGGAAATCCACAACCAATTGTTAAACTATTAGCAATTCACACTGAAAACTATCAAACTCACACCAAAGCTAGATAATTTGCGCAATAACAAAAACTAGCTGATCATAGCAATAGGGAGTGATTTTATAAGAGAAGGAGCCTCCATAAAATGAGGGAGAGGGAGCTTATCCTCAAGGGAGGTTTCTCTAAAGGTGGAACCACCATCCCTAAGGAGGAAAGGTGAACTCCCTTGACCCAACAACCAGTTCTAGAACCACCCAGAAGCATTCTGTTTGAACTAATTTTCCATATTTGGATCGTCGCAAGTCATACACTAGGGCTCAGTGACGATGTTGCAAGGAAGTAGTGTATTTAGAGTCATTGTCACAAGAAAGATCTTAAGGACTTGCGCCGAGCCCTAAAATTTGACTGTCGTAGAGAACAGATGTACCCCTGCAACGGTGTTGTGATGTTATAGTTCATTACAGAGAATCGTTGCAGGTAGAATCAGGTTTACTTGCGACAATGTAGAAACATGGGTAAAAAGGGTCAATCTTCAGGATTAAAGATCACTTTTTAATCTTCTTGAATGATTGGGAAGATGTGAACACATTTATGTGATGTATGACATATTAGAGATATCGCTCAGAGGCTGACTTTATCTGAGATTAGGGGATATGAGGCCAGTGAAAAATTACTGTGTAAGAGATGCCCCCTAAGGCATGAAGGTCTAGATAGTGGGAGGGGTGAAATGATTTACAAAATTATAACCCAACTAGAACACCATCAATTAAGAGCTTGCAGGCACAAATACAACTGATATCTCTGACAGTGAAATAAATGTAGTCTAGGCATGGGCGTAGCCATCCAAAAGATAGATAAACCTTGGTTTGTGGTATGGATGCATCCATCCATTCAATAAGACCATATAAAGATAGAGGTATGGTCGCAACTATCCAGAAAGACTCAAGTATGGTCACAGCCATCCAATCAAAGATTCATGTATGCAATCATGAACCAATCCACGTAATCCAAACTTATGTAATATTAGTCTGGCGTCTTGAATCCCAACCGATCTTAGTACAATTTCTAATATGCGAGTAGATGTGCTAAAGTTTAGCATACCAAAAAATCACTTGATTACTAGCCAACGAAGTAAACAGTTGACAAGCATGAGAGAGACCACCAGTAATGTCAATGGTTCTTAAGGTACTACCAGTACAATCCACACAGTGTGAAGAATGATCTAGAGTCAAACACTCATGGAATCACCCGATCGAAGACCAAAAATGCAAGCCTGTCGTCAAGTGAAAAGAACTTGCCATTGAGGCATGCAAGCTCCAAGGTATCAAAAGGAATCTCTAGATTGACTTCCTGGATAATGAATTGGTGTTGACAGGAAGCGACCCATCACAGGAGGGCCATAATGTTTCCCACATCAATGACATGAGACAAGGAACAAGATGAAGATGAATGAAATAGAGAATCAGAGGAGGAGGTAAGGGTGAAAACTACAGAAGGATTAAACTCTTGAACATATTGGCGACACAACTCCAAAATGCAGCAACATTTTGGTACCAAGGGATCGGAGGTCTAACAGAGACAACAAGGATCAAATGTAATGAGGCAAAATACCAAACCTAAACCTTGAAAGGCTAATGATGATGTGAGGATATCCCAAACCCGGCTAGAAGCAAAAGTGTCGATGTTCAAGAGTGACTAGCTGCCATAGGTGACCAATGGAATATTTCCAAATTTTTCCCCCACCATTGCTGGTGAGTACCCCAATTATTTTTGAAAGACAAGCTTGAAGGGGATAGCATATGCTTGTGATATAAGTTCATCCTTCGGACAAATCCAACCTAGTGAAATTTTAATGAGCCCTAGGGCGGAGAAGCTCGGGTCTCATCATGGTGACGAGTCTAATGTCGTCAGGGTTGAACGAGTTCGACATAGGTAAAACTCAAAGTCCTTTTCATGTTTAGAGAGTTTGAAAAAGACTCAAAAAAGAAAACTCCAGTGGGGCCCCTTTTCATAAGATTGTGTCTCTCAAGCCCGAAAAAGTAGAAAATAATACTTGAGAGAACCACTTGACCATTTCGGTCAAGGATTAATTTTTGTAAATAGTGTTTCCAGTCCGAAAAAGTAGAAAAATTACTGGAGACACAATGTTTCCTAACCAAAAATGAGCTTGAAATGACAAGAGCTCAGTCATATTTTCATTTTTTAAACGGTCGGAAAACAGCTAAAAGAAGACCCCCCATTTTTATTCTCTTTAATGAGTCAAAAAGGGAAAAAATACTCAACGATCTTTTCATATTTTACGAGTTAGAAAAGAGATTAAAGGTGAATCATCCTGAGGAACGAGTGGTATAAAGGGTAGCAACCGGTTCCGGCAATGGTGGAACTTCTCAAAACATGTAATGGTCAAAACATGTAATGGTCAAAACATGTAATGGTCAAGGGACTGGCTAATAAAACCACTCATTGTTGCAGTCCCTCAAGAAAGGAAAAACAACCAAGTGAAAGCATATGATCGGCCAAAGAGATGGTGGTGATGGAATGAAACAACCAAGGCTCATCTAGCAGAATTTAGAGGATAAAAATGGCAATCACGAGATGTAAATTGGGTATGGGTTCATTTTTACACAAGCTTGAACCATGGAGAACTCTGCTTAGATTCGGTTTCATGTTTACATAAGCTTGAAATGAAAAAATATGCTTATTATAAGTTCGCATGCCCCCAGCATAATGACTCAAATCAAGGTACATGCCCCCCAATATTCATTACATTCAATGAGGTGGATGGAATGAAGGTTCACTTTTGAGATCTTGGAAAGACTCGACTCAGATTTTACGAGATCTTAATCAAAGACTTGATTTGGAAAAGGGAGTTGTTTCATTGGTTGACACAGTGAAAGGACTATCCTCAAGACATTTGTTTCATTTTTTAAGGAGGTTGACACAAGATCAAGAACTCTCCTCAAGACATTTGTTTCATTTTTTAACGAGGTTGACACAATAGGAGAACTATCCTCAGGCCTGGTTTCATTTTTTAATCAGATTGACACAAGAACAAACTATCCTCGGGCTACACCTCATTTCATTTTTTAACGAGGTTGACACAAGATCATAAACTATCCTCGATACTCCTAGTTTATGGGCCATATGAGAACACGACTCCCAAGAAATCTTCACTGGAGGGAAGAACCATGCTCTGGTAGGAATACATGTCATTATGCACCAACGACAAATTGGGTTCCAATGCCCTTAGTACATGATTTATGAGACCATCTACATGATCATCAACAAATGCAGAGACAGAATGGGTAGCCACATAATTGACCTGTGGTGAGGGAGGTACTTATACAAAACAAGAACTGATAGGGGATGATGGTCGCACAGGAGGTACTTGGTGACCAAAGAATGACAATTGACCTATAGTCACAATTCTTCTGTCACGCGGAAAACAAACCACATGGAAAAGCGAAGAAACAAGGGCCCCCATGGCATAAACATAATCACAGCTAAGGAGAAGGCTGAAATCCAAGGCACCTTGGATGACCAACATGTCTATACAGACAATTTTACCTCCCAAAGTAACAGGGAACTTCGGAAGGATCCCTAAATGTTGCCTAGCTCCTCTGTCAAAAGCTAACAGATTCTGAGTGATAGGCACAAGTTGTAGGTATCCCAAAGCTTGCCAAGTAGTGGAATGCATGAGGCTAACCAATGCACCTTCATCTAAGAGTGTGCCAGGTACTAACTTATTATAGGCATGTACTGTAATCTGGAATGGCACATAAGATGGAAGGGAGAATGCAGTCGAAGGAGATGATAGAACTACTTGGTGGGGGTATCATATGATTACCCCCATGCTCTGTAGGGATCGAAGAAGGACTCTCTTGATCAGCCAGGATAGGAGGGTCGTTCTTCGACTCAAGAGAATCTGATGAGATGAGAAGATCATGAGAAGTATGATCATGATTCTCTTTTGGAACAAAGTGAACAACTAGTGGTGAAACCAAGTCAACACTCTTCTCGACCAATGGTTGGTCAGAAATAGACTAACATGGCCAGGCTCAAGAAGAGTAGGATGGACAATAGAAGAATCCAAGTTAATCTCTTTGTCAACTGAGAGAGGGTCAGAAGAGAGCCTCTAATAAGCAACTGGAAGTTGGGGTGAAGATGTTGTAAGATTTTCCAAACTGGCGGAAGCATTATCCATGAGTAGACAAAAGTGAAGGAGATGGTCACCTTCACATAGCCTACAGGGGAATCTAATCTTCCCTTTCTTCTTACTACTGTCAGTTGAGGGTGTAACATCGACATGAGCTTCAGAGGATGATGAGGGACGAGCTATATCGTGAGACCATACTTCTAAGATCCTAGGGATACTAGGACAATCACAAAAAAAATGGTCACCCTTGCACAACTTACAAGGAAATTTAACCTTCCGTGAAGGATCAGAAGGTTTTCTGACCTAAGATGTACTCGGAGCAATAGTTACATGGGTGACTTCTCACTTATCTAACTTCTTCTTCTTCTTCTTCCTCTTCTTCTTTGTAGCCTCTTGTTTATTGGATTGGGAACTTTCACCAAGCGAAGTAGGAGAGGAGGGTGAAGAAATAGGGGAAGAAGGTGAAGGCTCAACCCTAGAATCATCGTGTCATGATTCAAACGAAGGAGACAGTGGAATAGGAGTCATGACACTTGGGACCATTGAGGTTGAAAACAATCAAATGGGAAAACCGATGGTTAATCTAGGCAAGGACAATGTTGCCATATACAAAGCACCAACATTTCCAAAAGAAGGAAAAGGACAAGGATTCCCATCCAAGGGGAGACATTGATTGGTGGACTCTGGAAAGGTTATCATTGGGATCGACCTTAAAAGGAACTCTAACTGTAACTAGGAAAATTTCTTTGGCAGTTAATTTTACGACATTGAAACAAAACTTTTCCTTTTCATATTTTAAGAGTTGAGAAAAGGATGAAAGGTTACTCTATTGCTTTCGAATTTTAATGAGCCTGAAAGGACAAGTGCTTAGATGATCCTTTTACTTTTAAGGAGTCGAAAAGGAGCAAAAATGACTACTCTAGAGTACTAGACAAGAGATTTACCAGACAAATCACAAAACTACATATACACCTTGGTGATCAAATGAAAGGGAAATGACCAAGGTCTTTCGATACGGTAGTCAATCTTCCTGAATGTTGTGTTCTGTGTGTTACAATCTATAAGGTGGCAAACCCAGCTTCCTATGGATAATAGGATGATAATCTAGTGGGGTCTCCCGAGATATGCTCAACGGTACAGGGAGCACAAATTCCTACTAGTACCTATTGGATCATAGAAGGAGGAATCACCCAACCTTAGTGAAAACAATAGTAACTAGGTTTAATGATGCCGGAGCACGTCTCTAGCCTAGACCTCTAGATAAGTGTGTATTAAGTTCCAATGAGTTGTTGGGTTCATTCAATAGATTTTAAGAGTTAATCTTGGATTAAGTTTCGGTTTTTAGGCCCTACTGAATGTATTTCAATAATTTCTAGGATGCAACTACAATGAGTAAAGCACCATTCCTTTCGATGAACAACTATCTAAAGGAGGGTAAGGAGTTCATTTCCAAGCGAATGCAAACAATGACAAGCAAATGCAAGAACAATAGTGCATGCAAGCAATCTAATCACTAGGAAACACAATGCATCAATGCACTTATCTTGCAACTAAAAATGAAAGATTTGAACTTTGCTTTCTAATTTATCAATCATGAAAAATTCACTAACGCAAATGTGCTTTCACTTTCTTATGCCATATGAATGCAATATTTTTGATTTTTTGGATTTAATGACAAACAAGAAAATGCAAACTTGACTGATCCAAACAAATGTGATCTAATTTTGATAGTATGGAAACCAAATCAATATGAGGAACTAGTTTAATAACCAAACACTAGAGACCAATCAGAGAGAAAACAAGTAGTAAAACAACCTCAAACAAATCAATTAGCTGGTTGTGGACAAATCTTGGATGGACGAGTAACCCAAGCAAACGACTTCTTGAAGAAACCTTGAAAAGAGCTAGGTCACATGGTTTGAAAACACAAGACTCACTAAATCGAACCAAGGAGAAAGTGCCTTAACCAAATACAGTCAAAACAAGTTGACAAAAGACAAGAGACAATAGGGGACAAGGAGCATTGGTTGATTCAGGAGGTAAAGTTGTAAAAAACAACTTTTACAGGAATTGTCACAGAGCTCTAACTAGCAACCTAAGACGAAAGGAAAATCGTTGCAAGCACAAAGCTAGCAATTGGGCGACATTGTCGTAGTTGTACAGTTGGCTTTTTTGATAGTCCAATTTCAAGAATCCTCACAATTGTAGGATGGGATATCTACGACATGTAGGTTATCCAAGAGGACAAACGTGATGTCGTCGCAACTGTTAAGCTATAAACAATGACAATCTCAATTAAGAGAAAAGACAAAGAAAAAGCACCTAAAGGACACCAAAATAATCTCTTAGATAGTGAGAGGGACTACAAGATCAACTCAAGTAACCCATAACACTGATGGCTTAGCCCCAAAATAAAGAGACACTAAATCGAAAACAAATCAAGAGAAAAACAAGAGACAACACACCAAGGACTCCCCAGTGGAGTCACCAACTTCTAATGTAGGTAATGTCCCTCTATGGATAGAGGCAACCCCACTAGCCATAGAGTGGGTCTAGTCACAGCAAGACAAAATAAAAAATAATTTCCTTAAACAGTCATTGTTGAAAGATCCTACCTCAAACCGGTGTTCGATGGAGCTTTCGTTTCCTTGCTTCAGCTATCATTTCCTTTTCCTAGATGATCGATTCACCTGAAACAACACAAGAGAACAACAAAACACATAACAGAGTACAAAAATGATCTATCCATTTACAGAGTCAAGGAACCATAAGCTATCAAGTATATTTTACACATGACATAGGAAATCACCATTGATTGTATTAAAATGAATAAAAGCAAAGCTTACAACCAAGCCTTGACATTGCAAGCTTCCTTGAAGGGTCCATCCAGTATGTTTATTCAAGCATTCACTCTCAAAAGGGTCTCCCAAGAGGCTGATAACTCTCTCTCTCAATCAAAAGCACTAATACAAGGCTAAGGAAATCCACAACCAATTGCTAAACTATCAACAATTCACATTGAAAACTATCAAACGCACACCAAAGATAGCTAATTTTCTCAATACCAACAACTAGCTGATCATAGTAATAGGGAGTGCTTTTATAAGAGAAGGAGCCTCAATAAAATGAGGGAGAGGGAAATTATCCTCAAGGGAGGTTTTCCAAAAGGTGGAACCACCATCCCAAAGGAGGAAAGGTGAACTCCCTTGATGCAACAACTAGTTCTAGAACCACCCAGAAGCATTTTGTTTGAACAAATTCACCATATCTGGATCGTCGCAGGGAACAGATGTACCCCTGTGACGACGTCATGACGTTATAGTTCATTATAGAGAATTGTCACAAGAAGAATGAGCTTGACTTGCTATGATGCAAAAACATGGGTAAAAACGGTCATTCTTCAGGATTAAAGAGCACTTGTCAATATTCTTGAATGATTGGGAAGATTTGGGAACATTTATGTGATGTATGACATAGCAGAGATGTTTCTCAGAGACTAACTTTATCCGAGATCAGGGGATATGAGGCCAGTGACAAATTACTGTGTAACACACCCTAACACACAGATCAATGATTTGAATGCAACAACCCATCCACATAACCCAGAATCTGAGGATGCTAATTCAACATATCATCTTAATGTGATGTCTATGAACTCCTTTGAAATTCCCCGATCCTAGAACGACTTTGATACTACACTCTACAATCAAAATATTTCTCTCTCCCTTTCCTCTTTAATATATAAACCTTCACATTCCCCCATAATTAAAACACCTTCAACTTATTCATTGAACTAGATTATAAACCTATTAGATATCATTCTAAATGATTCAATTATTAATCTCTTACACAAAGGGATACATTTTTCCCAAGAGAATATTAGATTAGACTTCTCTATCATCCTTCAAAAATCAAACCCCCTAGAAGAAATATCACAAAAGAGAAATAATTTTCTCTAAAATCCTTAAATTCTAACCCTAATATCATAATATTAAAATCAAATAAGGGAGGATCCATAGTCATAATGAATAAAAAAGACTAAAATGAAAAAATGATTGATCATATTAACAATAAGGGGTGCTATAAAAATTTAGATAAAAATCCTTTAGAAAACATTACTAGAGAAGTTTCCAACTTAATCAAAGCTTGCAACATTCAATATAATAAGACCGTCATTGAAAGTTGTCCCTATGCCCATAGAATTTATGGTGCTCCTAATATACCTAAATATGGTATTCCTATTAGACCCATTGTAAATACTATTGGAGGTCCCACTTATCATATTGCCAAATACCATGCCAAAAAACTAAAAGCCTTAGTTGGAAACACTGAAACTTTTGGTAAAGACTCCACCCACTTCATCCATGAAATAAAAAATATTAAACTTGATAAAAATGATATATTAGTTAGCTTTGATGTCACTTCTCTATACACTAACATTCCCATAGATGAAGCCATGGAGGTCTTTCATAAAATCATTGATCCCGACGCTTCAAAACTTGTTGAAATTTTCCTTAATTCCACTTTCTTTAGTTTCATGGGTGAAATTTATGAACAAAATTACGGAGTAGCTATGGGATTTCCCCTCTCTACCATTATAGACAATTTATTCATGGAATATTTTGAATCCAATTCCCTTGAAAGTGCTCTGTTAAAAACTAAACTATGGAGAAGGTTTGTGGACGACACTTTCATCATATGGTCACATGGTCATGAGGATTTGTAAACTTTCAAACAACATCTAAATAATATTTTACCATCAATAAAATTTACCATGGAAATTGAATTTGATAAAAACCTTCCTTTCCTTGACATCCTCATCACTTGTAATCCTGATGGTTTCATATCTCATCAAGCTTACCAAAAAAATTCCCTCATTGAACAATATCTCCATGCCACTTCCCAACACCATCCCAACCAAAAATTAGGTATTTTAACACCCTTGCAGCAAAAGTTGTTAGAATATTTGATAAAGAACACTTAGATCAAGCTAAATCCCATATAATAAATGCATTTCTAAAAAATTGATAAAAAAAACATCAAGCCATCAAATCTCTGAACAAAGCAAGCAAAAAAATTGATCTTATAAATAAAAATAAAGATTTGGACAATTTCATTAGAAAATTCAACCTTCCTTATATTCATGGCACCAGAGACAAAATATCCCATATCTTATGAAAACCTAAAACCATGAACACCTTCAAGTCTATAAACACTATCCGCAGTTGCCTCAAATATGCTAAAGACCCCATTGACCCTAAATGCCAAAAATGTGTCTATCTAGTCACTTGTTCTTGTGGTATCCCATATGTTGGGGAGACTGGCCGATCCTTCAACACTCGCATCCTAGAATATTCCACTGACATAAAACATAATCGATTGAAAAAATTTACACTATCAAAACATTCCAATAAAAAGAAGCACCAAATACACATAGAGAAAACTCGCATTCTTGCCAAAGTTGATCACTATTTTGATAGAAATTTTAGAGCAGCCACTGAAATTAATAAACATCCTAAAACCTAAATAGAGATGAAGGATGGATCATAAGAAAAAAATGGATCCCACATTAAAATCCAAATCCATAAATGTTGATACCCCTTAAAACTCATTTTTCATTCCTCTCTAACTCTCCCTCTTGTTTATATATTCAAAATAATTTTCCTTTCATTATCCCATCTTAAACTCTAATCCCCCATTCAAATATTTTTAATAAATTATTTAACCTTAATCCCTTTTTTTAATATAATTTCAAATATCATTAAGTTTAATATATTAAATATTATGTTAAAACAATATTAATAACCCTAACCCTCTATTTAATATAATTTATATTAATAGTATTAATTCGAATACATTACATTAATTCTTAAAAACATAAATATATTAATTAATTAATAAATATTAACATATACTTTAATTCAAAATTATTTCCCTAACACCTCATTTAAAAAAAAAAATAAATTAATATTATTAATTTTAATACATTACATGTCCGTTTGGGGTAGCTCAATTGACAATGGCCGTGGAAATGAAGTCTCACCGAACCGGAAGTCTTGGGTTCAAATCTTGTGCTATCTCCACTGATTGGGATTGAAAATTTGGACATGATAAAGATGTAGTCCTACCAATATTACAAGAAATTTTTTAAAAAGATACATTATATAATTCTAAAAACTCTGAATATAATATTTAATAATATTCCATAATATTAAATTGTACACTTATGAATCTTAGTAAAATACACTTTATTTATTTCATTTTTAAATAAGTACATACTTCATTGTCGGCCATTTCCACATATCCTATTTCCATTTCAGTATTTATGAAACACTAAGGTTGATCAGTGTCCCACATACTTTTATCCTCATTATGAACCTCAGTTGCAGGTTCGAAACATTGATTTGAAAAAGAAAAATGAATGGGATGGATCTGGAAATTCTATTACAACAAGCTAATAATCCCAAAAATCTAAAATATGAAAATGGAAGAATTACATTATTGGGAAGGAAACAATCATCCACATAGACCACTAACCCCTGCAGTTCATACAGAGATAAGGAAAGTTGCAAAATGATCACCATCAGAAATGGTCCACATACCTATAATAGTTCCACTTGAACATTAGGTAAAAGAAGGATAGCACCAATAATGTTATAGACTACGTCAGCTGACTTCCAGTCATGGCACTGACCACTGTGTGCTTGACTCTTGTGGACATGAAACTTCACGGTGGCCGCATCTTTATAAGAGAAATCTAGAGTTTAGCAACACATACTAGATGCCCCTAGAAGGCAATCAAGATCTTGATTTTCACCTCTAGGGTGCATTATTATGCCACCTGGGACACCTTTATGTGCCTTCAAGTGAGCGTACCAAGATTGTTTGGGAGGCGAATTATAGTCTGGTGTTGGGCATGGCCCAACTTGGTCCAAGTTTTGGGTAAAATAGCTAGTAACTGCGCGAAGCTGGCGAAGATATATTCATTTTAAGTATGGGGGATTACGCAGTGCATTATATTAGATATCATTTTTGGGATTCAACTGCGTTAAGTAAGTCATTCAAACGTATGACCATTTCCATGAGAGGTAGTCGTAACTGACTAATTTCTCATGATTTTTGAATAGTTCACTTATCACTCATTGCATCGGGTGATGCTCACAGGGGTGAAGAAGTGGGATTGAAACTAGTGAAATGTGGAGAACGAATCACATAGCATCAATCATCACTTCTGGGGCTTGCACCCTGTAACCAAGACTTCCCAGGAGGTCACCCATCCCAGAACTCCTCTGGCTCAAGCGAGCTTAACTGTGGAGTTTTTCCCACAATCAAGCCCACTTAGCTTGCTACCCCATTTGCAAAATCTTAGCAAGTATTGTGCCTCATGAATAAAGCCCTTATTTTGTAATAGGTATCAGGTATTAGTCCCCCTTTTGTGGATCCATGGTATGTGGACCATGGTTTTTGTAAAGATAAAATTTATTTAAGGATGTGTAATACCTTAGCAAAAGGAAATCATGTAATCTAATATCATAGGAAAATTGAATCTTTATATTCACGTCTGTAGTCTGTAGTTTTGGGGAAGGTTCCAGAGCTATGTGTGTAGAGGCCTGTAGGAGTCTGCA
Organism: Pinus taeda; assembly: GCA_000404065.3. Taxonomy (NCBI): domain Eukaryota; kingdom Viridiplantae; phylum Streptophyta; class Pinopsida; order Pinales; family Pinaceae; genus Pinus; species Pinus taeda. Next base: position 10,264 of record APFE031393232.1, on the reverse strand, counting down.
GCTAAATGCCGCAGACTACATATAGTTGGGTGTGTAGGTTGAAGATGTATATGTACTGAATACTTACATTAATAAATAAGGATTTTTGGCAAAGAATTGTGTATCTTTCTGTGTTCAGTCTTTGTTGTTGTTAGTATCACTAAGTACACTTTACACTAAATTATGCGAAGAACTGTAAGACATATTGTTATTCATTAGAGTCTATGGGTTTAATGTGATTATGCTAAATTAATGATCTATGTGAATTTATTATGCATGCAAAGTTACATGATTAATAAAGAGTAGAAGTAAATACGTGACACCACTGTGCGAATATCCCTTCGGCTGCAAAAGCCTGGTTCTGTAGCCTCCAATAACTGCATCGGGTGAGACTATGATATGCTTGCAGGTGGTTGCTAAAAGGTAAAGTAATTGAGGATTTTTTTGTTCTGCAGCTATTGTGAAGGTAAATCCCCTCTACAGATAAAGGCGATCCCTCTAGCCCAATGTATGGGTCTAGCAACAAACTAATCAAACTAACATACACTTTCGTATATTATGTTTAACAAATGTAGAGAGAATAAGGAACCTACCTTGCTCTGATGCTAATCACTCAATCCTTTTGGAGATGACTTTTATTCTTTAACTCTAGGCCTTGCTCCTTACTTATTCTTCATGTCTGAGTACCTGCAAGAAGATCAAATAACTATGAAAGATACAAGAGGATATATGGCATACATCGAACATAAAATACTTAATAGATCAAGGAGTATAAAGTTAAAAGCATAAAAATTTACAAAATTATGGAAAGTGAACATCATAAGTATATATTAATGAGCTAAAAAGGGAAGCATAAAACCTATTCCTTGATGTTGGAGACCTCCTTTTGGTGGATGTCCAAACCAAAGCAAAGACTCTTCAAGCACTCCTTCTCCAAGCAAGAATGGGTATCACGTAAGCATAATATCAACATAGGAATGCAACAATCAATGAACAACCATTTGGGAATGGAAGGGAGTTGATTTATAAGAAGGGAGAGGGAGTTAGGGATCCACATAAGAGGGAGGAAGGCAAACTTCTCAAGGGAAAGTCCATTATAATAAGATCAAGAAGCCCAACTGGGAAAGCTCGACCATGTCAACGAAAACCAATATCCATCTCTCTGTTCTCGAAGGTTCTAGTGTATAGAGCTTCTCCTCCAATTTTGGAAACCTGCTAGAAGAGGTTCAACATGGTTTTTCATATCAAAACCTGCATTGGTAGTGCTAGGGTAGAACTATGCAACCTTCCATCAGCACAAGCAGGTAGTGTAGAAAAATTCTTTGGCCCTAAAAATTAGGTTATTATTTAAACTTCTTAAGAATGGATTCAGGGAATTTTTCATTTGATTCTTTAGGGAGGTTTTGGTCTGTATATCATTATGGATATGTGTTATACGGGAATAATGTCCACACGGATGCTGCTATTCCCACTAAGATGGGTGAATATCTTAGAAACAAACAATCAAAGTCTACTATTGATTCCTTTTATGAAAATAGATGAGAGGAGAACCAAGAAGGCCAACCTGAGCCTTGCGCTCGATTTCTTCACCTTCTTGATAGAGTTTTTCCGCTTGCTCTTTGTCTACTTAGCTTCAAAAGGAACTGTAGAATCACAACAACATACTACTATGCAAGAAAAAAGGATCTAAGTTCATAATAATGCAGGATCAGATATGCATTAACCATATACAAGCATATATAAACAAGTACACAAGAATATGGAAGGAAACAAGAATAACTTTATTCAGATAAAAAGTAGCAAGAATATTACAACCATGTGCTCTGACCCACCATCATCCTCCAGCTAAGAAGCCCTTCTTCACCTCAAGCAAAGCTAAATCACCCAACACTGTGAATGTACACCAGAACACCAACAACACTTCTCTATAAGTTACAAAATTCCAGCCTCTGGATCTCTGTGATGAGGGAGCCATATATAGATGATTACAGAGAGGTGAGTCATCTTTTGGGATCTTGATTAGCGTCCTCTCTCTGATAGTTCCTGCTTCCACTTGGAGAATGATGATCTCTTACTCATCCTTGGTCGAAAATGGAGTGGCAAGTGTCAGAGGGGAAGCTTCTGAAAGATTCCATGATCTTCCACCTTGCATTTTTGTCCCTACCATTTGTCCATTCCCGACCATCACACCCTACAGAGAGGAAAAACAGTATGCATCACACCCTGTACATTGGGAAGGTGATATGCATCGCACCTGCTACATTGAGCTTTCAGCATGGTTCAATTTTGACCATTTATGAGAAGTTTTCAGTGGAGAACTTCTGGGAGATGATGTAATCAGTTGATCTTGTTCCTTAGGCAGTGAAGCAAAAATTTTAGGGACTTAAAAGCCTTCAGTTTATGGACATTTATGATTGGGGTTGAAGTGCCAAAAAATGTCTATAATAGTTGCCCCCTAAAGAATGAGGTCATTAATATTTTTTTGATGTCGGGTGAAATGCTTTACTATGAGGATCTAAAGTTTTTCTGAACTGGAAGGCGACCTGTAATAAGATACAATACAATACATTATTTGACAACATTTTTTCATGATCTAGCCAAGGCAGGCATTCCCATGCTCGGCTTTATAAACTCATTTTCATATACATAGGACAGACATTCGTTTGTGTGATAGACTGATGATATGGACACATCATCCTTTGATTTGGATGATCATTTGTTTGGCAATGATGTACACTGGATGTTTTTATATTCCTGAATATATTGTAGCCCGGATGGATGAAACTAGATCCAGGGTCTTCAAAACTCGGCTAATATTCACTTGGAGTACAAGTCGATCCATGTGAAAAATGTTTTTGAGTTGAACATGGAAAGACATCACCTGATTACCAGCCAATGATGTAAGTTGTTAACAGGCCCGAGAGGAATCACCAATAATGATAATGACCCTCAAGGTACTACAGTACAATTTACGTGGTGTGAAAAAGGACTTGGTGTCAAACACCATGCAAAATCTCTCGGTCGAAGGCCATTTATGTAAACATGTCGCCGAAAGTGAGAAACTTGCCATTAAGGCATGCAAGCTTCAAAGTACTGAAAGGGTTGTTCCTAAGTCAACTTCTTGGATAATGAGTTGATGTCAACAAGAAGTAACCCGTCGCAGGAGGGCCTTACTGAATCCCACATCAACGACACAGAATGAAGCAAATGATTTTGGAGGTGAAAACAAACTGATGATATGGGGTTCAAGGTGGCGGTCATGAAGGAATGAAGCATGAATGTATTGTAGTGGGTGAGACATAGGTGAATTGTCTAAATGACTTCTCTTGAACATATCGGTGACACTGACGATGGATTGGTAGCGTTAACCCTAGAGATGGATGGTGTGACAGACCAATGGTGAAGACCAGTGAACGGAACAACCCAACCCAGCATGGATGCAGAAGGAAAGTGTCATGTTCAAGAGCGACTTGCTACTAATAAAGTTTCTTCTTGTTTTCTTCCCAATTTTCCCCAGTCATTGCTAACCAGTACCTATTTATTTTTGTCAAGCTTGAGGAGGATAACATATGCTTGTTCTATAATCCGCCCTTCCGACGAACCTGTTACTATATTTTAGCAAGCCTAGCGATAGTGAAACTTGTTCTCGTCTTGTTGGATGAGTTTGTCGCTATTTAGTTTTAACGATTTTAACGACAAAGATAACTCGATTTCTTTCAATTTTAGAGAGTGTGAAAGAAATGGAAAGAAGACTCTGAAGATTCTTTTTCGTTGTGCAATCCCTTAAGTCCAAAAAAGCATAAAATAATACAAAAGGGATGAATTTTTGATAGTTTTAACGAGCCGAACTAGACAAGCACTCGATCTTTTTGTGTAATAATCCCTCAGGTCCAAAAAGATTAAAATCTAGAGGAGGGATAGCACTTCCAATGCCTTTTAACGAGACAGAGAGGCCAATCGCTTGGCAATCTTTTCATATTTTACAAGCCAGGTGAAAAGAGCTTAAAGAAGACTAATTTTCAAGGAACGAGTGATGGTTTCGGGTAGCATCTGATTCCAGGTAAGATTTGGAATTTTCCAATCACGGCAGTTTTACAAGGATGGCTAGTAGAATCACTCTTCGCAGATGTTCCTCGAAGGGGTAAATAATCATATGGGGGTGAATGATCGGCTAAAACCAGAGTAGAGGTGATGGCGAGAACATGACTAAGGCTCAAAAGCTGGTGATAAGGCATTCACAATGGTTATTTACCTGTTCATTTTTTAATGAGCTTAAACGTGGGGAGAAACACTTGCTCATGACTTATGTTTATTTTTTAACGAGCTTGAACTATGCGCTAAAACTGCTCATGGAGAGTTTATTTTTTAACGAGCTTGAACTCTACGACAACATTACTCGTCATGATGGTCATATATTTTTTGATTTTTTTATGGTCAAAGGAAGCTTGCGTGACCTGGTCCCAAATGAAGGGTACATCCTTTTTCAAAAGACGAGTATAACCTTTAGCTAGTTCGACGTAATTTGGAATGAACCTCCTGAGGAAATTTGCTTTCCCTTGGAGTTTCTGAATCTGAAGCAAGCTTGAAGGTGGAGGCAAATCAATGATTGCCTGAACCTTCCAAGGGTAGAGAAAAATCCCATCCTTTGAGACAACGAAGCCAAGTAAATGACCAGAATTAACACAAAACACACATTTGTGTGGATTGAGTCTTATCTTGTAGTGTCAACAACGTAGAAATATTGCTCTCAAATGGCATGGATGATTGGTCCGCTTTCACGAATGAGCTAGGAGATCATCGAGATAAGGTTGAACGATGTTTTTGATGTCATGGAAAGCATAGTTCATTGCTCTCTGAAAAGTTTCCCTTGCATTCTTCAAACCAAAGGATAGCTTGCGATATGTGAATGTGCCCCACGGACAAATGAATGCAGTCTTGACTGGTCCTGTGGGTAGATATTTATTTGATTATACCTGGAAAATCCATCCATGAATGAAAATGTTTCACATCTGGCACATTCATCAATAATCTGGTCGATAAAGGGTGTAGGGTAGTTGTCTTTCGGACAAGCTTGATTTACATCCCTGTAATCAATGCACACTCTAATCGTTCCTTGTTTTTTCATTACAGGAACAATATTTGATACCCAATTGGTTAGAGGAACGAGGTAAATGAAACCAGCATGGTGGAGTTTCTCAACTTCTGCCTTAATGGCAACGGCTTTCTTGGGGTGCACTTGCCTTAGCCGTTGTCGTACCGGTTTGACATCTGGATACAACTTAATCTCGTGTTCAACTATGCTCGAGTCTATACCTGGAATTTCATCTTATGACCATGCAAAGACATCTCTAAACTCGCGAAAGAGAGTGCTATATATTTCCAGTTCGGAAGAAGCACAATATTTGCCAACATGAATGTTCTCTACAACATTTTCTTTGGTCGAGATGTTTATGGCAATAGCCTCTTCGATATTGGATAGGTTTCTCTCGGAATCCACCGTGTTTACAGTATTTGTTAGAAAGTCAAATACTGAAGGATGTTGTAGGTCATCGGAATTATCTTCTTTACAAGTTGGAAGATGGGAACGATGGTGGTGATCTTCCCATGGTGCCCCAACGATCATCATCGATTGAATGATTCCTTCGTCTGTAAGGTGTACTTGCGACCAAGGATCTGAAGGGGTGCCATATTCCTTAGACCTATCTATCCAAATGCTTGACGAGCGTTGATGCTGGTTTTCCTCCCATGTTGAGAACATTGATTTATATAATATTTCCAGCGGTGTTAGAGGCAAAACCCGCAAATAATCCATTTTAACATCGCTTTCTGACATCTTTTGAATGGAAGATATCATATTGCAGGTTCCTACATTAGCTACTTCCGCCAAATTGGTAGGAGGCGGTAGGGTAAAGGTTCCCATTAAAGTAGGGTCTTTTAGTAGGCCTACTCTGATATTATGAAGCATGCTAGGGCTTCCATGGATCATTGGAATGCTTCCCGTAACTTGCGAATTGTTGGGGAGAAAGGTTTGTTGGTCGATGATTGTAATTCCTCCTTGGGAAGGAAATGCAATTTTCCTAAAGTAGGTCGACACAACAGCTTCCATGGCATATATCCAGGGTCTTCCCAGTAGGATGTTGTAATGAAGATTCCCGTTGATGACTTCAACATTGATTTCTACTATTTTTCCCCCCAGTTTGACTTGCAAGTTACTTAGTATCCCATATGGGGTGTATGTTCATCCATCAAATGCTTTTAATGTTGTTGATGATCGTGACAAAGGCGGAGACCCCAGAGTTTTCCAGCAACTCATCAACATGATACATGTGGATTCCCCCTCATCAATAATTGTTCTATGAACAGTTTTGTTGAGGGCTTTCACTTGAATGAGGAAAGCTAGTTGAGCTGGTAACTGAGGGTCATATCCTTTATGATTAAAAGATACAAGATTAGAATCCATTGGGTCAATCCCACCGATCGCTGATAATAAAGCTTGCTTTTGAGAAGGGCAATTTTGCAGTACCTCAAGTGTCGACATAGCGGATGATGATTGGGCCAGATCCTCCACTATATTATAATGCTGTGCTACTTTGGCACAAGGATTAAATGTCGATTTGTGTACTACTCCCTTTGGCAGCTTTATCGATAGCTCAGGAATGATGGGTGGCACAACTTTGGTCGAAGTTGTTGTCGAACTACTAGGTTGATTTGTAGCCTTGTTGTTCGACAGCTGTGGATTTCCATAATATTTATTCCTTGTTGATATCAAAGCATCATTTTGTTATTTTGAAATGGACAACATAAGCACTCGGGATGGGGAAGCACTGTCGCTCGCAACCAGATTTGTTCCTAGGTTTGGAAACGGATCAGTCAATACCGCTGAGGTTTTTGAATTCTTGAAGAATTTTCTAAGCTCAGCTTTATATAGAATATCTCTTGTCTGATGATTCTCATCGCATATCTGACACCCTGAAGGACATTTCCCATTACCAGAAGGGTTTGCAGAAGATTTTCTAGGAGACAAGTCTCCCTGGTTTTTCTTCTTCCCTTTTTTTTTCTTCTTGCCTCTTGGCTGCTTGGTTTCTTTGCCTTTGTTTGTTGACACGGCATTTACTTCTAAGGCTAGAAGTTCCTTATTTGCATCTTGACTTGAAACCGTGTGGGCCTTTTTTGATGTGGCCTTCACGGTTTTAGTGCTTGTCGTACCTATCACACCATCGCCAGTATGAGAGTCTTTGTTTGATTTAAGAGGTGGAGGAACGAAGAATTCTGGTCTAGGAGCGTCATGGATTTTATCGTAGAGCGTGCCAGACTGAGTATAGATCAAGTATTGATATTGTGCACGAGCAATAACTTGCTCTTCCGTGATGACTCCTCCCTTTGCCACATCTTCTGTAATAGCAGGTAACAATGACTTAATAAACCATTCAGCCAATAGCTGATCAGGAACATATGTTTTTACCATTCTACGACGACGTCGCCACTCATGAATATGATCGGATATGTGAGTGGTTATTGTTTGTTTGAAATTGGTAAGTAGCTCAGTTCCTATTTCATACCTGATGGGTAGCTGAAAATGGGTTAAAAAGGTTGTGGATAGGGTACTGAAGTTATCAAACGAAGCTCTATACAATTCGATATACCACTTCACTGTTGGACCAGTTAACGTGCACTGAAAAAGGCGAAGACAAATCGAATCATTGTTGAGAGTGTTTGATGAACACCGTAGATGAAAGGTCATCACATGATTCGACAGGTCTTCACCCGGATTTCCATTAAATTTAGGAATATCTGATGGAAGTTTATATGGAATCGTTGGCCACCAAGGGGCATAAGAAATTGGATCATTCGTCAACCGGTTTAGATCTGGTAATTCTAGAGTTGCTACAAAGGGAAACTGTTGATTTAGGTTAGGTGAAGCATACCAAGGATAAGATGGAATTGCCTGAGCAGTGGGTCTTTGCATACTAGCATAATTTATTTGATGTTGGTAACTTTGATAAGGTTGATGGGCATAACCATTATAGTATGGTTGTTGATAACTGCTTTGGAAATGTGGTTGCCCATTACTTGCAAAGACTTGTTTCTCAGGTTCCTGATATGATTGCTGAAATTGCGGTTGTTGATTTTGAACCAGCCATGGTTGTTGGACCATTGGCTGTTGTCCAATACTGGATGATTGACCAAGATGACGAGTCATAGTACCTGCTTGAGCTTGAGTCACTCCAGATAAGGAGGCACTAACCTGAGGTTGTGATTGGATCTGAGACAAGAGGCTGCTGTATTGCAACCGGAGAAACTTGGGGTTGACATACAACAGGTAGCGCTTGTACTTATGATGCAGTCACCATAGCAGGTATAGTGGGAATATTTGACATAGGGTGGACTGGTTGCATTGAATATACAACCCTTGGTTGCTGAGGCAGTATTGGTACACAACCGTTGGATGTAATTCCAGTTTGACCTAAACTTTGTTGTAAAATCCCATATGGTTTTTCTCTAGGAGGGAACAATGAAAAGGCATATTGCCCCCCATATGGTTGAAATCCAGTACTTAAAGGGTATATTGGCCTTTGAAGACACATTGAATCAATTTGTTGAGTTTCAACATTAGAAATACCAAATGAGAATCCGGATGAAGAAATAGGAATTGACCATGTTGTCGAAACAGTCCCTAATTGGACTCTGACTTGTTGTTGATAACTTGCTGGGATAGATGCTACACCAGTGAACATTGTTGGAGTAGCAGCAAGAGGTTCTGCTACTACTGCATTAGATGACACAGTCCTAGATGTTGATGGTTTTTTAGGCATATTTAGTCTATTCAAAATATTTCCTAGCAATTCTACAGGAACTTGCAATGAAGGGAGACTAATTTATAAGACCAATGAGGGAACAATGATGTTATTTTGATTAAAATAAATTTATAGACGCTTGGACACAACTTGTTTTTTCAATTTTAAAGAGTCAAGAAAAAACAAAAGATGACTCTAGTCGCCTTCAATTTTTATTGAGCTCGAAGTGACAAGTGCTCAGAGGACCTTTTCCTTTAAGGAGCCTGAAAAGGAGCAAAATGGACTTCTCTGGAGATCTAGGTAGAGAGGATTACCAAACCAATCGTAAAACTGTAGAATACTTTTTACGGTATGGCAATCAGTCTTCCTGAATGTTGTGTTTGGTGCATTACGATCGATAGGGCAGCAGACACGGCTTCCTAAGGATAAAGGATGCAACCTATTGTGGTCTCCCAATATATACGCGATGGTACCTGGGAACACAAGTCCGTACTGGCACTTGCCGTCTCAGAGTGGAGGAATCACCCAACCAGCACTGAAAGAAACAGTTACTGTTACACTAAAATTTGTCACCATGACTATTTGCAGTTAGTATGGCTCCATCAACAGTCATGCTATCCTCCTTGGCAAGCCTTATACCTCTTCTCTCCATGTCAAACTTCAAGAAAGGGATAAAGTCATTAAAAAACATGTTTATCTCTGGGTACGTAGTTTCTCTCTACCTTACCTGCGTATACGCATCCCAAGTTCACAATACCTGCATACCTATACGCTTTGTATGTAAAAGGGTGGGTGCGTACTCCTGTAAAGGTCAAAAGGCATGAGTTTCATCTTAAAAACATTACTTGTGGTCATTTCTAGAGCATTCTATAAGATTGTTTGCGTGTATTGAGCGCCTCCAGATGGTTCATGCATCCCTATGAAAGAGGAACTTATCCCATCAAGAGAGGAGCTACCCCATCCAAAAGAGGGGCTTATCCCATTGATGTGCACCTGATTAACTTCCTCTAGAACATTATAAATACAGGCATTGGGCCAGAGGAGGGGAGGTTGAAAGCTGAACATTCCAAAGGGTAGATGCTGCTGGAATTAGGACTTCCTTGTAGAAGCTTGTGAGGAGATATTCCCATCCTTTCTTGTTTCATTTGGAAGTGGGTGAGCTTATCAAAGTAAAGGAAAACTCTTGCTGGACCCTGGGAGGAACTTGCACAACACCAAGGCTCAGGTTGTAATGGTTTCTTTTGTTTCCTATTAATACAAATAAGTCCATTCTTCTCAACAATTTGTTATTAATGAGTTGTTTCATATACTCCTTGGTCTGTATGTTGAATATGTTTTATTTTATGAGATATTCAGGTGCTATGTAATCATTTGATTTTTAGTGAATGCAGGTTTCGAAGTGAAGGAGGAGCTCATCCAGATCAACGAGGCTGGACTACTACAACAGCGTTGGACTACAGGTAGGATCTAAACACTTGATTTCTTGTATG
>APFE031393231.1:14737-25636 GCA_000404065.3 Pinus taeda | reverse complement strand
TGGCAAAGGAAAGACCAGGGTTTTGCAGCACTATTTGGGATTCATGTGGCTTTATGTGTTGATGGTGTGTTTCTCTCAGTACTTGTAAGTTGTGTATGTGTACCACTTTCTTTATTTAATCTTCTGTAATTAAGAAAATGAAGTGTTAAGGTAGAATCCATGAACTTGCTATACTCTGCCTTTAAATTTGTTTAATTTTCTATGTTTTCTTCAGTTTAAGGAGAATCCTTGAGACTTCCTTGCTCTCCTTAGCTCCTCAACAGTCTGATCTATCCATATCACTTGCTTTAAGGAATCAAAACAATCGCATATCTTGCCCCAAGTAGACCTCTGCAAAAGCTGTGCCTCATCCCCGCACCCAAAATTGCCTTTCTCTTGAATTCAACAAAACCTCAAAAAATCAATTTCACAGTCTTTGTACTTCATACCTAGCCTAAAATTAGTCATCAATTCAGTCATCTCGACCTTGTTGATTATCTTTTGCCGAGATTGACCCGAAGAGAGCCCTCTCCTGTCCTCGTAGGGCTAGCTACGAGGCTGAGCATGGTTTGATGTAGCCTTGAGTCTTACCGTATTTCAGCCTAAGGTAGATTTGAGCGCTAACACAAGGGATGGCAAAAGTCAAGAGAACAAAGCTGGAAATGTTGAGAAGAGACTTTGAAACACTTTGTATGAAAGAGTTTGGGAATGTAGACTCATTTTTTACACATGTAAGTGGGTTGGCTACTCAAATCAGGTCTCATGGTGACTTGAAGAAATGAGAATAGTTGACAAAGTTTTGAGAAGTTTCCCAACAAGGTTTGACACCATTGTTGTGGCCATAGAAGAGACAAAGGATCTCTCACAGTTCTCAGTGGATGAGCTTCATACATCATTGATTTCTCATGAACATAGAATGAATAGAGCAACAAGCTCCTCATTGGAGCATGCCTTCAAGACACAAGTTTCATTTGGTCAAAGTCGAGGCAGAGAAAGATCATATGCTAGAGGAGGAGAAAGAAGCCCACACAGAGGTGGAAGAAGCAACCCTTCAAGCTCAAATGGAAGAGGCAACAATCAAAATCCAAGTCAACGCCCAAGCCAAAACCAACCACAAGGTCAGAGGTATGATAAATCTCACGTTCAATGTCATTACTATAAGAATTATGGTCATTATACAAATGAATGTAGAAAGAAGCAATATGATATTAGTAACAAACCAAGTGTAAATTTCACAAAAAAAAATTAGAAGTATAATAGCATGTTTTTAGCTTGTAATGTAGCATAAGAAAAACAAAGTGATATATGATATCTAGATTCAGGGTGTAGCAACCACATGTCAGGAAACATAGAAATGTTTTCTAATCTAGATGAAAGTATGAAATATGAAGTGACATTAGGGACTGAAGGGGGAGAAGAAGTACATCTCAAATGTTTACATTTTCCCCGGTCTGAAGCATAACCTCATAAGCATTAGACAACTCATGGAAAAGGGCTAGAATGTTTTTTTCAAGAATGATATATTCACAATTTTGGATAGGCCTCCAAGAAGACAACTGATTGCAAAGGTTCATATGAAAAACAATAGAATGTTTCCACTAAAATTAAAATCATATTTGAAGGAAGAGGGTGCACAAGGACAACTATCAATGAACTCACAAGAAGAGGGAAGAAAATAGGTAGTTGTCACACAAGTGAACTATCAAGCAGAGGTCAAAGATGAAAATTGGTTACAACATTTGAGATTTGGACATCTCAATTTTGGAGGTTTGAATTTGCTACATAGGAAAGACATGGTGAAGGAACTACCACTCATATAAAAACCAGACAACCTATGTGAAGGATGTCTCTTGGGCAAGCAACATAGAGAGACATTTCTAGCAGGAAAGTGAGTAAGGGCAAAGGCACCTTTGGAGATTTTCCATTAGATTTATGTGGACCAATGCAGACACCATCAATTGGTGGCAGCCACTATGTATTGGCCTTCATAGATGACTACACAAGGAAGACATGGGTCAATCTCCTAAAACGGAAAAGTGAAGTGTTTAACCGCTTTCACCATTACAAAGCTCTCGTTGAGAATAGACACTACGTCAAAGTCCTCGGGATTGATAGAGGTGGCGAATACATCTCAAATGACTTCCTTCAATTTTGCAGGGAGCATGGAATTCACAAGGAATTTACAACAAGGTATACACCTCAACAAAATGGTGTAGAAAAAAGGAAGAATAGGACCATTATGAAAATGGCAAGGAGTATGTTGAAGGAAAATCATTTGCCAAATGATTATTAGGGTTAAGTTGCCGCTTGTGCAACATAGATCTTGAATAGATGTCTAACCAAAAGCATCCAAAACATAGTTCTTGAAGAGGCATGGAGTGGAAGAAAGCATAGTGTCACTCACATGAGATTCTTTGGTTGTGTAGTGTACGCACATGTCCCAGATGAGTTGAGGAAGAAGTTGGATAGCAAGGGAGAGAAATATATATTTGTTGGATATAGTGATGAATCCAAAGCATACAAGCTCTACAATCTATCAACCAAGAAGGTCATAATCATCAGAGATGTATAGTTCATAGAAGAGGAAGCATGGGATGGAAGTTTAGAAAAGATAGTCAATGTCAAAGCATGTATACCACATGAGGATAAAGGGGAATCAACAGCAGCAAGCAATTCCTAAACAATAACTCCCTCTACTCCTATTCAAGTGCAACAAAGAAGGCAGGAAACAACACCATCAACAAATAATAGGATAGTTTCGTGTAGCCAAGCAAGTGCTTCTCAAAGCACACTGCAAATCACAACCTCAATTAACATGTCAAGCCCATCTTCAGTAAGCACAAGAAGACCAAAATTAAAAAATTAAAATGAAATTTATGAGCAAGATGAAGTTGATAGTAGCGCTAGTTTGAATTCCTTATTTGCCTTGTTTTGTCATGTATAAGACCCAATCCATTTTGAGGATGCAGTCAAAGAAGAAAAATGGGTTGCGGAAATGGAGGAAGAAATAGAAGCAATAGAAAGGAATGACACATGGGATTTAGTGAACCTTCTGAAAGGAAAACATGTTATTGGAGTGAAATGGGTCTATAAGACCAAAAGTAACATTGAGGGAAAGATTGAAAGGCACAAAGAAAGGTTATTTGTGAAAGGATACAAGTAGCAACATGGCAGAGATTACGCGGAGACGTTTGCGCCAGTCGCGAGGATGGAGATAGTGCGCTTAGTTGTGACAATTGTTGCGCAACATAATATAAAGTGTATCAAATGGACGTAAAATCAACGTTCTTGAATGGAGTGCTAAAAGAGGAAGTGTATGTTTTGCAACCGCCTGGTTATGAGGTAGAAGGCCAAGAAGACAAAGTATATCGATTGTGGAAAGCTCTTTATGGGTTGAAGCAAGCACTGCACCCATGGTACAACATGATAGATGCCTACTTGTTGGACAATGGTTTCGACAAATGTGACGGTGAACCCACTCTCTACATCAAAGAGAGCGAAGGTAAGATTCTCATTGTTGTCTTATATGTAGATGATTTAATTTTCACAGACAATGATGATTTTCTCATCATTGATTTCAAACAAGTCATGAAGAATGAATTTGAAATGATTGAATTTGTGTTAAGAATTTTATTGCATAACATCAATAATTACTGAAAGGAATAAATATAAAAATAACCAGAAACAACCATAAACACATAAACACAAATGTTTATCTGGGAAAACCCCAACTCTGGGGAAAAACCCAACCTAATAAAATCTCATTAGCATTGGCTAAAACCTTGGCCAATCTGACCAAGTGAGGCTTCACCACTCACCTCCAGGTCTTGCATTACAATGAAGTCCTTCCAGCCTTTTATAAGCTCCATTACATATAATACCACGGGCAGAATACTATGGGTGCACAATACCATGTGCCCCAAAACCATCACTATTTAACCTGGTTAACTTTGACTCTATCCCAAGTCAAGTTTATCTAACAATTCCCTCCTTAAACTTGACTTGGGGTTCCTTGACTAACTCCAGCCAAATCTGCTAAGTGAGACAATCCCGCTCACTTTAGCTCTTACCCCCCTTAAAGTTTTTACCTGGGGTATTGTTAACCCAACATCCCCCCTATCACCTAGGTCTAACCCAGAATTTACCGGTGATCATTGAGGGGTACACATGCCTTACCAGGTCTTATAGTAGTATGCCCATTTACATGCAATAATTTTGATTTCATTAAATTTTATTTTTTATTTATTTTTATTTTTTATCGCTGCTGTGATTCTGATCCATCCTCGTCTTTTCAATCTTTTACCTCTTCATGCCCATGCTCTCCTCAAACTATCAAATTCGGTTCACTGTCCCGTTTTATGCAGAGGATGAGGTGGAATTTTGGTGCTCCTGAACATCCGCAACTGTCACAACTTCGATCTCCGAAGCCATTTAATTAACAGAAGTTCAAATCTCAGCGCTGCATTCTGTCAGTTTAGGATGGGTATTTATAAAATTCTAATGGGCAGATCCATGCGAGAGGGCATTTCCAGACGAAACAAAGAATAAAAGTATAGACCTCAAGATTACCCCTTATTGCAGCCCAATGGAGAGGAGTGCATCCTTCTTTGTCACGCATTCCTCAATAAAAATCAGCAAATCCCTTATAAGAAGCCTAGTGTAATGGAGTCCTCCCATCATTGTCAGGTGCATCAACATCAACACCCCATTTAATTACAATACAAAAGAGCTGTCTGCCCATACTGAGCTACAACATGAGTTGACCGGTATCCATGGAAATCGGCAGCATTCACCTGAGCACCTTCTTGAAGCAACAATTCAATAACCTGTATTGCACCCCGCACGGAAGCCCAGTGCAGAGCAGTCTAACCAGTATGATCTGTGGCATTCACATCTGGCCCATGCTCAATCAGATACTGAGTAGCTACCACGTGGAGGCAGCCCACTGCAGAGCATGATAAGCTCCCACATTGGGGAGGGTAGTAAAATGGATATGACTGCAAAAAAAAAAGATTTATTGGGCATTTCTAGAGACTATGCATCAATCCTTTTTATTTCCACTAGGCCAATTAACCCCTGGGAACAAAAGCATTTTTCTGAAGCCAATACACAACCTTTGGCTCTGATACCAGTTGTTAAGAAATTTACTGCATAACATAAATAACCACTAAGAAGAATAAATATAAAAATAACCAGCAACAATCATAAACACATAAACACAAATGTTTATCCGGGAAAACCCCAAATCCGGGGAAAAACCCAACCTAATAATATCTCATTAGCATTGGCCAAAACCCTGGCCAATCCGACCAAGTGAGCCTTCACCGCTTACCTCCAGGTCTTGCATTACAATGAAGTCCTTCCAGCCTTTTATAAGCTCCATTACATATAATACCACAGGCAGAATATTATGGGTGCACAATACCATGTGCCCCAAAACCATCACTGTTTAACCTAGTCAACTTTGACTCTATCCCAAGTCAAGTTTATCTAACACTTGGGGTTGTTAAGGTATTTTTTAGGCTTAGAAGTAAAGCAAACAAAAAATGACATTTTTATCTTTCAAGCAAAGTATGTATTTGACATTTTGGAGAGGTTTAATATGAAGAAAAACAAGCCCGCACCAACTCCAACTGTCATAGGGTTGAAGTTGAGCAAAGAAGATTGCAGCAGCAATGTCAATTCGACATTATACAAAAGTATGATAGGCAGCTTGATGTATTTGATCACCACTAGGCCGAATATAATGTATGCAGTGAGTTTGGTGTCGAGGTTCATGGAGACACCCAAGAAGACACATTGGCAAGCAACGAAAAGGATTCTAAGGTATGTCAATGGGACAAAACAATATGGCATTTTGTACACTGCAACAAGTGATCTTAGTCTGGTTGGTTACACTAACAGTGATTGGGTAGGAAGTGTCGATGATAGAACGAGCACGTTAGGATATGTTTTTCATTTGGGTTCTGGAGCAATTTCATGGGCCTCTAAGAAGAATCCAATAGTGTCACTATCAACAACAGAAGCTGAATATGTCGCCGCAATAGTAGCAACATGTCAGGGAGTTTGGATGAGAAGGATGTTGAGGGATCTTCGCCACGACCAAGAGGGAATGAAAAATATTTTCTGCGTCAACACATCCAGAATTGCATTGTCAAAGAATTCAGTTTTTCACAAGAAGACCAAGCATATTGATGCTAAATATCATTTTGTTAGAGAGATGATGAACAATGATGAGATTATGTTGCAACACTGCAGGTCACAAGAACAGTTTGTTGATATTTTCACAAAGCCATTAACACAAGAAAGTTTTGTTTATCTTAGAGACAGTTTGGGAATTGTCAATGGCAGCAGTTATGATTAATGGGGAGTGTTTGAAATAGGAATCCCAACCACCGCCTTAAACAAATTGACAAACGCCATGCTTGCCCAGTCAACCACTGCACAATTGCGATTTTTTTTACAGGCGACAAGACTGAAGTCAGAGAAAAAGTACAACCTGACCATTCCACAACACAGCAGAGGAGTTTAGGCATTTAATACATTTTGGTAAATAGATATGGGTAAACATTTACTCCGCGAGTGTTTCCCACACTCCACAACACCTGCAAGTTCAGAGAATCATTTACTATGTAAAATTGCCCATGTTGCGTATTAAATATTTTCTCTGTCATGTAATTAATGTCAAATTTGTATGTTAAGATAAATATGGATGTAAAAGTCATTTGTAATATTGGGCAAGTTAGAGAGGGAGAGTTTGTGAGGTAGTGAGGAGAAAATTGTGGAGGAAATATTGGTGGGTGCGTGAAAACCAGTTACAGAGTTTTACAAAAGTTTACTCCGCAACCCTAGTAATGCGTAAATCGCAGTAAGTTTGTTGTGTTTTTCACTTGGAGCTGTGGCCTCCATTTATCACATGAATTCATTTCTTTATGTTTTAACATATAATATAAAGTGTTGCTAGTTGCGTCATGGCATTAATCCTTCGCAAGTATATTTACGACAACCTCCTTTTGTTTTACTCTGCTTTTCTATGCATAAAATTTATGTTTTACTTAAGTCCCTATGTGGTTGCGATATCCTCACCGCAACCTATTTCTGAGTCAGTTGTCTTTGGCACAACCAATTTCTGAGTTCCTTTGCCCTTGTAAACTTTTTTCTAACAAGATTCACCCTTTTAGTGATTTTCCCCAGTTTCATAGGGCACATTTTGTTCCATCTTCTGCATTTAAAAGTCTTACTATTTTTTATGAATTCGATTGTGAGCTGACGAATTTGAATTGTTATGTGGCATCTTCTATGTTTTCTAACCTAAATTTTATCTGTGGTAGGATGATATTCCTTTTTTTGGCTTTTGTGTTTGTAATTATGTGAAATTTGTTGGTTTTTAATGCAGGAGGATTGAGAGACATTTTAGTTTGTTCATTAGATGGTTGAAGGGATTAGGAGGCCAAAGGGTAAGATCCACTTTCCTTATAAAATGCTCTATTTGGTCAATTGTAGTATGCCCTTCTTTTTCCCTTTCTATATTTGGATTAGTTTAGTTTGTTTATGTATTCAATTTTATCTGGTAATGTTGGACTTCATTGATTGAGAGCGTCAAGGGTTGTTTCGATATATGGAATTAATGAGAGGGGATGCATCCACAAATTGTACTTGAAAATTGTACCTGTAAACGTTAAAAAATAACATTATTAAATAATAATGGTCATAGTAGGGATTGATGGTCACAATAGTTGAGAGGGATTGATGGTCATAGTAGTTGAGATCATTGGCCTCATAAACATGAAATGAATATGTTGTGATCAGAAAATGATTTGTCTTTGTAGACAATATTTTGTTGGATTCCCCTAGTCTGGTAGAGTCAATTTGGAATTGTATGCTCAAACGGTGAAAGGATAGTGAGATAATCCTAGGGTTAAACGTGTTAAATATTTAAATAGATTTTCAAATCTGGTGTCCACATGTATTATAAGAAGAAATCCCCTTGTTTGTTTGTAATCATATAAGAAAATTAATTAACAATAATATTTATAAATATATTAATAATAATATTTTTCAATTATAAAATTTATTTTAAAAAACATCACATAACCATATATAAATTTAATTATAAAAAATTTGTAATTTGGAATTATTGGATAATACCACATTGAACATTTTAATTTAACCATATTTAGATTAAAAATTTTTAATATTTAATTAACATGATTAAATTCGCTAATAGTATTAATATTAGATTGAATAATAAATGACCTTAATAATTATTTATATTGTAATATCATTTTTTATAATTATCATAATGAATTATAATAATATGATTAACAAATGTTATATGTAATATTTAAATCAATCTATTTTAATGAATTGAAATATTTATTAATAATACATTGATATATTAATTTAAACATTTATTTCAAAATGTTTAATAACAATAAATATTAGTTCAAAGGGATTCGAGATCAATGGTGTGTGCTAGGGTTTCTCTGTTCTCTATAGTTGAGGAGATCACCGACACAACGATCAAAGTTGAAGCTACATCACTTGACCACTACATCGGAGGATAGTTACTGAACCACTATATGTGGCGGATGGGATAAGACTTTTTGGGATCTCACTTCGATCACATTCGATACCTAGTTCTAAATCATCTACCGACTGTGAAAGAGATGAGAGTCTTTTTCTATTTTCTGATTTATTGTTTTGGGCCAGATCTGCACCAGTAGAATGACAACGCTCCTACAGACCTTCCTATAGTGATCTATGTGGGTGGATCCTCCAGGAACTCTAAAACAATACTAGGGGTGCACAAATTTTCAACGCTGAGCCCCGAATTTCCCATGCCTTTCAATACGGACGAATACCCTATTCAAGGGTATGAAGGTACAAGCCATATCTAGATTCACATAAGAGGTAGGATGGAATATATCTAAAGTCCTCTCCACCATTGTCTCTTATCACAGAAGATCTGCCAAAAGCACTCAATCGATGGACCGAAATCAACACATCAATCTCCATCACTGAGGCGATGTATCCAATAAATATTGAATCACCCTTGTCGGATCTAGGATCTCCACCCATCTTATGTGCAATAAGTATCAGTCAAGATGGATCGAGAACAAAACCGAGGTTTTTGGAACCCTTTTCTTCAAATCTACTCTCATACATAATAGATCCCAAACTAATAAGGAACCTGCAGTCGAGGATTGTGCCCTCATATCAGTCTTTTCTATAAGCAACAAAATCATCATATGACACTAAACCAGAGCTCGAACATGACTCCCTGGATCAAGAAGAACATAATGTTTTCTTTTCATTTTTAAAAACACTTGATGGTAAATCATCATTAGTTTGGATGCAGGAATATGATAAGGTTTCTCAAATGAAGCAAAATATCATGCAAAATTTGGTTTATCAATCACATCTGCAAAACCTAATATGTGGTGGTAGACCTATGTAGGATGATCAAAGTATACATGAACACAACATTCTTCCTGCAACCACCATCATCCTAAATCTGAGATTGAGAGGCGGAGCAGTGGGATCAAGTAAATTAAAGGGAGCAAGTGGTGTTGTTGGCTCTATCTTACCCAAAGGTACATTACCGAATCAAGAACATATGTTGTCTCTCCTTTAAAGACATCCTCCAAGGGGAACCAAAAGCTACAACAAACCCATAACAAACACACAATATCCCCAGTCCCTTTACAATGGAGAAATTGAATCATGTCCCATAACTGATTATAGATCTACCAGAAACAAACAATCTTTGTACAAATTATGAAGCTCAAGTCCTCATTTGTAGATTTAACAATTTCTAGCCAAAACCAATGGACCTCTTCCATTGGATCTTCTCAAATTGGACAACTCTTCTCCAAGGGATTCTTCATAGTAAAGTTTGCATCATTGGAGGATCGAGAATTTGTCCTTCAGGAAGGTCTATGGTTTTGGGGATCAATGAGACTATTCATTACCCCATGGTTACCATATTTTGATGCGAACACCATGATTGTATAAAGAATTCTGATTTGGGTTAGACTACATAACCTTCCCCTTCATTTTTGGCATCCCTAAGCTCTAGAAGGCATTGGGAATATCTTAGGATGATTCATAAATACAGAAACACAAAGAACAGACAAACGAATCTATACCTTTTCTCAAATATATGTGGAGGTGGACCTTAGTAAAGGCCTATCATACCGTATTCACTTGTCACACAACAAGCAGAGATGGACTCAGTTCCTAGATTTTGAGAATAAAACCTTCAGATGTTAAATATGCTGACAAACATGATATCTATAAAACACGTGCTCTAATGCCAAGAAAGAGTCACGAAGGAAGAATAAATTAGGAAAGAAACCCAAATGATCAAAATTTCCCTCTAATATTCCAACAAAGGAAGATGATGAAGCAGAAAAGGATCCCATTTCCAATGTGGAAAACCAAAATACACAAGGAAAAGAAGGAAAGGGGGAAGCCTCTTTAGGAGAAATAGAAATACAGGTCCCTATGACACAACTAGTGAGGATACCTGAAGTAGAGGACTCTAGCGGATACAAACGTCACCATGTCTCATATAATTCTGATTCAGACAAGGAAATTACAAGAATAGAAGAAGGAAATCAACTACCTATTGTCTCATGCATGCCAACTTAAGGAGAATGGAAGAAGGTTGAAAAGAAGAAATGGAAAAAAGGTTAATCTTTTCTCTTCATCTGTTAGTTGATTATTTTGTATGAACTTATGATCATCAGTCTTTGACTAGATGATGGAATGTTTGCAAGCATCTACAACATGTAATTTTGTTTTCATTAATAATATTGCGATTTTTCCTTTGGAAAAACTAACTAGTAGTTCAAAAATGTTTAGATTAATGTATTACTATTTATTGATATTAATAGTAGTTAATAAATATATTAA
>APFE031393227.1:153916-166968 GCA_000404065.3 Pinus taeda | reverse complement strand
AGCAACCCCACCTTTGTCTTTGGGTTGCCTATTTAAGTTGCTGGTAGCCTCAATCTGTTGAGGAACTACCTATAGTTACAATGTAGCTACATTCTAGTTTCTGGTAGTTTGTTTCCTAACTTATTTCAAACTAATATCTAATCTAACTACTATTCAAATTAAAGGAAAACATTGGCTGTGACAACCTTCTTTTAAACATAAAATATAATTAAACTAAAAGTGAATTTAATTTTCACAACTTGTCCACCTGTTGCCTACCTAATTGGATGCTCCTGCATCATTTGGGAAAGCCTCTTGATAAAATCCATTTTCCATACATACCATTCACTATCTTTATATTCAATACGAATGATGAATGTGGAGATGTATTGAGTTATAACGATTAAAACTCAAGAGCAATGGTGGAAATGCAATGAATTATAATGATTACAAATTATTAAATTTGATTGGTGATTTCGAGAGTGCAAAAAATAATCAATGGCCTCCCTATATCTAAACCCCCCAAGAAAGAAGCCAAGTGTTGGAGACTTGGTTGTTTATCTCTCATTTATCTTTCATATTTAGGGATTGCTCTGTTTCATTTAACTATGTTATAACCTCACAAACGAAGAGAACAAGTTGTAAGACAACTGACGTTCTTTCTAATCTGGGGTGTGACAATAAAGACCTTTCCTTGAACTCAGTCTGGCTAATGGAAGAACAAACAAATTGGATTGAGTCCTTATAATCCATTTTGGAAGATGATAGAAATTCCCCAATAGGAGTGACTACTGAGGAAATGAGTGGGGTTGGAAAATGAGCTTGCCACTCCATTAATGAGTGACTAATAAATGTAGAGGATGGTGTGGCCAATCCCCTACATGCACAAGCATGCAAACATTAGATATGAAGGAGGCCATGGAATATGACTTGTAAAGCTTCAGTTTAGAGTTTTTTATCTGATTGTAGCATCAAGATGACAGGGAAAAGACGTGTTCCCCACTACAAGAGTGATGGCTTAAGGCAAGTTGGAGAACTGTGAAGTATGATAATGTCTGCTCAACAATAATTCTAGGGAACTCTACTTTGTGTATTCCTGGTGTGATTTTTGTAGGAACCACTATTAGTTGGGCATTATTCCTAATTTTCTTTGGCGGAAGATATATGTTGAAGTGGAGGATAATTGGGCATTGGGAGGCAGTAAAGAGGGGTTGTTTCACTGTGGTAGATGATCATTGTTATATAAGCGCTCCTCTAGAACTAGAGACGTAGGTGTCTACTTCAACCTTTCAGTCTTCACAACTTGACTCCATAACGGCCACTTGGTCTTAGGTAACTCTTTTTTCCTTTCTAATATTCATTAATTCCTATATCAGTATCTCAATCAAATTCTAGATTTGGTATGTGGGTGTTCTTGTGTGTTTATGGCCTCCTGATTGACTATTTAGAAACAACAACTTGTAGTTTTTTCCACTTCATGGAGGACCTTCTATTCCATTTATTACTATTATTTTTCCGGGCATATTTTCTATTTAACTTTGTTAGATATTTGTTGACGATGCTAAAAATCCATGAACCAAGGGGGTCTCCCAAGTGTGAAGTCCCAATTAGACCTCACATTGTTTGGAGTAGGAGCCCCATCTAGAGTAATGGCCCAAACACCATAACTTAACGGTTTGCCTACACTACAATGAATAATATAAGAGAGTATGCACATAACCTTTGAAATCAACAAGTTGACACTATGAAACACCAATTGCAATGTGTAAAAGGAGACTTTCACGAGAGGGAGGTAAAGAGTGAGTCTCTAGAAGGAAAGTAACAGTACTATCCTAAAAGAGGCACAAAAGAGCAAGGAAGGATTCATTATTTATCTAGTGAAATAGCTCACATATACACAATGAACATTAAAGCAGATACAACACACATTCAACAAGATAAGTACCAAATCCAATGAAGTAGTTCAACTTCCTTAGCACATATGAACAAAACATATACCACAAACAACTAAAGAATAGTCTTACAATATTCATGATACATCCATGAAAATGTGTTGGCTCCATGAGGTTTTGATTATTAGGTGAAATATCCAAGTACACAATTACCCTTAGCTCCAAAAGTGGAACATTAAGTCACTTCTTTCTTCTCCAAAGAATTATCTTCTCTCCTACGCTAAGCTAGAGAAGCCAAGGCTAGATCTCCAAAGGCTAAGCCTCCAAAAGTCATTTTCTTGAGTTATGAGGTTTCTTTAATAACAAGAGGAATGACCTTTCATATCTGGAGACAAGCCTTGAGACGTCGAGGTGGAAAGCCTACGTGGTGGTTGGTCTGTGTCCATATTTTCCCACACTCGTATTTTCTTGGGGTTTTAGGCAAGGTTTTAATGGGCAATTAATTCTCCTCCGTCCCAAGCTAGTCTAGGTCTATGTGACACGGCTCTATGGCACGATCTATTGTGGTTGAGTTACTTATGTTTCCGCAGGTTTTGGTTCTACTTCCTTGCATTCTTACCTGGTTTGTTTTGCAAGGAAAGGATGGCATTCTACGTCCCGTTGTCTTCTGGGTCCTTCTTTGGCTCTGGTCCTCTGTCATTTTGTTAACTATGTGATGGTGTTTCGTTGGATTTGGTGGTTGCTTCTTGCATGGTTTTTCGAGGAGGTTTTGGGCTCTCTGGTCGCCCTGGGTATGCCTTGGCTTCTCTATATTTGTTCATGGATATTTGATTTTACAAGGTTGGCAATAGTGCTTTTAACTGTTTCAGTGGTTGCAAATTTTTAACAGGCCCTTTGCCCAACTCTCTCGACGACGACTTAACGGCTTCTACTCGAGGTAATTCCTCTGCTTCAGTTTCAATTCTTCGTTTCCTTTTACTTTCGTTGATAGCTTTTCTCCTGGTGAGCAGACGGTGGTCTTGTGGCTTTGTGTCTGTTGTTTATGCTCTATTGGGTCTCGGTATTTGCTAGCCTTTTGTCGGTTGGTTGCGCTCTATTGTGTCTCGGCTTTCCTTGGCTCTAGTGTCGTTGGCTATGCTATGTTGGTCTTAGTTTTGTGGCTCGGCTATAGAGCTCGGCCTCCTCTTTAGGTATCCTCTGTGTATTCATCCTACCCTCTTTGTGTTCTTTATCATGGGTTTGTGGTTATGCTGCTTCACTAATTCTCTTCTTCTATGTTTGTCTGTGCAGGTACTCAACCTTCGTGACGATGGTTGCAACGGTTTGGTCTTTGGGGAAAATGTTGGGGTCTTCGTCCTTTTGGTCCGGCTTTACGTAAATCGAGTAGGGTCCTTCCTCTTTATGCTATGTGGTCATATATATTTTGTTGGTAGCAGTCAGGCAATGCCTCTGTCTGTTCTCGGTCTTAGTTGGTTTGTCGATAGGTGGCCTCCTGTGCACCTTGTCCTCTGTTCTAACTTTTGTTTATGAATTTGGGAAAATTTTATGTATCGCGTCTCTGGCTGTTGGTAGTTCTTAGGTCTCTGCTCAGTTTGGTTTGTTCTGGGTTGTGTGGAACCCTCCTTGGCATGTGTCAATTGTATCAGGACTATTATGAATGGTTTTTTATGGCTACGTGCCTCAGACCTGTGTGGGTTTACATAATGCTATATTTTTGTGCTACCATGGACTTTGAAAAAGGTTTATACACACACACACACACACACACATATATATATATATATATATATAGATAGATAGATAGATAGATAGATAGATAGATAGATATATATATATATAGTAAATTTTCATTGTTAAATCAATATCATGCTTTTGGGGAATAATTAGATGATTTCTTCTGCTGCGTTTGGCTCCTTTAGTTTGATGCGCAATTTGATTAACAGTCATTCAATTCTGTCATTAATTTCTATGCACAATACATAATTCTTGTCATTTATGGAAAAGAGTAATGGATACCTGTAAGCTTCAATTTCTTTTTTTAAAATGTACTTCAGAGCTACGCTCTCTAGTCTCTTTTATTCTGGATGGCAACAACCCCACATTTGTCTTTGGGTCGCCTATTTAAGTTGCTCGTAGCCTCATTCTGTTGAGGAACTACCTACAGAACTACAATGTAGTTACATTCTATTTTATGGTAGTTTGTTTCCTAACTTATTTAAAACTAATTTCTAATCTAACTACTATTCAAATTAAAGGAAAACATTGGTTGTGACAACCTTCTTTTAAACATAAAATAAAATTAAACTAAAAGTGAATTTAATTTTAACAGCTTGTCCAGCTATCGCCTCCCTAATTGGATGCTCCTGCATCAGGCTCCCGGGGTGAATGAATCTCATGGCTCCTTTCCATGAGCTCTTCAATTGAATAACTGACACTTTGAATCTGTCTGGCATCCAACCAAGAACTGTCCTCAATTGGACGGTTCTTCCATTTAACTAGGTACTATAAGTACTCCTACCATCGTGTCTTCCTAGCTACCTAAGTATCCAATATTTGTTCTATCTTTAGAGGCTTGGCTGGGGGCATCTGTCTGACCCATGTCGCTGTCTCTCCTTCGCCCAGGGTGTCCCGTGTGTATTCGGTTGAATTGTCCTCCACATTAGCAGTAATGTAAGGGTATAGATATGCCACATTGAAAATGGGCAAGGTCCCGATACCCAAGGGTAGTTGCAGTTCATATGCGTTGGCAGAGAACTTTCGTAGTATCCAGTAAGGCCCTATTTTTTTTCAATTTGAGCTTGTTACATTCCCCTTTAGGAAACCTCTCTTTTCATAGATGTGCCAATACCAGGTCCCCTACATTGAATTGCACTTCCTGTTGTTTTAATTCTACCTTTTGTTTATATCTTTGGCTGCTATCCTGCAATTCGGTTTTCACCTATTCATGAAGTTCGTTGATCACCTTTGCGAAATCTTCCCCACCAACACTCCATTCCAATCGACCCAAGTCCCACAACTCGTGCACACCACGGGGTTGCATTTTGTATAAGATATGAAAAGGACTTCTGCCCATACTCCTGTTGGTTGAATCGTTATAAGCGAACTCTACTTGTTCAAGTACGTGATCCCACTGTTGTGAATTTTCACCAACCAGACTACTTAACAGATTCCCCAGACTTTGGTTCACTACCTCAGTCTGCCCATCAGTCTATGGATAATAAGCTGAGCTGAAATTTAATTTAGTATCTAACTTCTTCCACAAAGTCTACCAAAAATGACCTGTGAACTTCACGTCCCTATCTGAAATAATAGACTTTGGAAAGCCATGTAGTCTGATAATTTCTGTGAATAACAAGTGGGTTACATGCATGGAATCACTGGTCTTTTTACATGGAATAAAATGCGCCATCTTAGTAAAGTGATCCACTACTACCATGATTGAATCGTACCCCTTCTATGTCCTTGGCAAGACTAAGACAAAGTCTAAACTGACTGAGTCCCATGCTCTGTCCAGAATAGGTAGGGGCGTATACAATCCCATATTTTGACTGTGTCCCTTTTCCACTTGACACATCTTTCATCTAGCCACATATATCTATACGTTTCGCCGCATCTTCATCCAATAATAGAAGTGACTTACCTGGTTCAAAGTCTTGTTTATGCCAAAATGTCCAACTAGACCCCCACTATGTTTCTCATGAATTAAGTTTTCCCTCATTGAACATTATGGGATACACAATTGTCCTCCCCTGAACAGAAATCCTTCTTGTATTATAGTCTAGCCATGAACTGTTGTCCCTTAACAATAGATTCTGCCAAGCTTCGTATGCTTCCTTAAAGTCTGCATCTGTTTCATACAGATCCTTGAGATGCTCAAAGCCTAACACCTGCACTCTGCTTTCCTGTAAAATCAAACTCCTCTTACTTAACGCATCTACCACTTTGTTGGCTTGTCCACTGATGTGTTTCAGCACAAACGTAAAACTCTGGAGGTATTCCACCCACTTCGCATGTTTATGGTTCAGTTTATGCTGTTGCATGACATATTGCAAAGCAGAATTGTCCAAAAATAGAGCAAATTCATTTCCCATTAAGTAATGTCTCCAATGTTTCAGTGCTTGTACCACTACATAAAACTCCTTGTCGTAGGACATATATTTTTGTCTACTCTCACTCAACTTCTCACTGAAATAGGCCATTGGTTTGTCCTCTTGGCTGAGCACTACTCCAATGGCTGTCCCACTGGCATCGCAACGAACTTGAAAAAGTTTGTTGAATTCTCGTAACCTCAAAATGGGTCTTTCAGTGATCTTCTTTCTCAGTCGTTGAAAAATATTTTCATTCGACTCCTTCGAATGAAAACGTTGATTTGATTTTTTAATGGTATCCACCATGGGTGCACAAATCCCACTGAAATCTTTTAAAATTTCCAATAAAAACTTGCCAACCCATGAAAAATCAGTATTTCAAACAAACTCTTAGGGGATGGCCAGCTAACTATGGCTGCAACCTTGTCCGAATCCATCTTTAATTCATTTTCTGAAATCGTGAACCCTAAATAAATTAACTCCTTCTCAAAAAATGTACAATTTTTCAAATTTAACAGCAACTTATTCTACTGCAATTTTTCCAAGACACACCTGACGTGTCGGAAATGTTCTTCCCTTGTCTTACTGAAAATAAGGATATCATCTAAATACACAATCATGAACTTTCCATTATATTCCTTCAGCATCTCATTCACCAAGCGCATGAATGTGTTGGGCGCATTTCTCAATCCAAATGGCATGACCAGCCATTCATACAGGCCTTCATTGGTCTTAAAAGCGGTCTTCCACTCGTCTCCTTCTAGAATTCGAATATGATGATATCCGCTTTTTAAATCAATCTTTGAAAAATATGTCGTTCCACTCAAATAGTCCACCATATTATCCATCCGTGGTAAGGGAAACTTGTACCTAATGGTAATCTTATTTATTGCTCAAGAATTAGTACACATCTGCCACTCTCCTCCTTTCTTGGGATCTAAGACTGTTGGAACCACACAAGGACATAAACTCTCTCAAATCAACCCTTTGTCCAAAAATTCCTGTACCTGCTTCCTCATCTCCTCCTTGTCCTTTGGACTCATTCGATAAGCATCTTTTTTTGGTAAACTAGCTTTGGAATGAAATCAATATGGTGATTGATACTCCTTCTTGATGGTAACTTATCCAGTAAATCATCCACTACAATGTTGCTAAACTCCTGTAGCATATATTGTATCTCCTTAGGAAAATCAATAATCTCAGTGTGGATTAACACTACTCTTGGCCTTCGCACAATTGTAGGAACTCTTTTCCTCCTAACAATAACGCTTTTGTTCCACTGTTTTTGTTGTATCCTCCTCTTTCATGGGTACTAGCATATGCTTGATCCCATCTTTCGCAAGCTTATAACAGTTTGTCTTCTCATCGTGGAATACTTTCCTGTCACACTGCCATGGTCTACCCAGTAGTATATGGCACACATCCATCCGCATAATATCACAAGTTACCTTATCCTTATACCTACCAATATGAAACTCCACTTCACACTGCTCATCAACCAGAAGTCGATGTCCTTTTTGTAACCAAGACACCTCGTATGGGGTTGGGTGCTTCAATCTTCTTAAACCCAGCTTCTCTACCATTTCAGTGGCTACCAGGTTGTTAGTGCTTCCGCTATCAATAATCAATTTACAACATTTCCCATGTGATTTACACACAGTTCTGAACAATGCTTTCCACTGTGTCTGGTCAGCTAATTCTTTAGCTAGTTTCAACAATACCTTGTTCAACACCAAGGCCTCTCCTGTCTCAGGAATGTTCTCCACTTCTTGAGGTGGTGTCTCAACTTCCTCCGATTGACCAACATATGCTCCTCTTTGTCCTGCTTGATCACTTTCAGGACATTCAAAAGACCGGTGTCCCCAATTGTGACATTGATAGGCATTTCCTCTACCTCTTCCATTACCTCTTCCTTGCTGGTAAGGCCTTCCTCCTCTAGTGTTACCTTCTTTATCAGTTGGTCTTGCAGTTTTTGAACTATTGCCTTCTTCATTACTATTGGCAGTTCTGCCTCTGCCAAAAGACTGTCCTCTTCCTCGGCCAGATCCACGTCCTATCCTGGCATTCTACTTCTTGGTGATCTTTTCTTCTACTTTTAAAGCACTTTGATAGGCTTCCTCTATGGTCTTGGGGGAGAGAATACTAATCGCATCTAGTATCTCCATTCGTAATCCATTCAAAAACCTTGCTGTCTTTTCTGGGGTATCTTTGACGTAACCCGCTCATAGATTCACTCTGTAGAATTCTTCTATATATTCCTTCATAGTCATTTCCCTTTGTTTCAAGTTCTGTACCTATCTAGATAGAGCAATCTGATAGTATTTGGGTAAAAACTTACTTTTCATCTTAGCAATCATCCTGTTCCATTTTTTAATTGGTGGCTTATTTGACCTTCTCCTTTCTGCCTGCACACTGTCCCACCACAGTGCTGGATGTCCCTTCAGTTTGGTGGCTGCAAACATGGCCTTCTTATCCTCATTGATTTCTTCACATTCGAAGTATTTATCCAAGTCGCTAATCCAGTCCAATAATACTTCTGTAGATAAACTACCATCATAGCTCAAAAGCTCTAGCTTCGGTTCGCTGCTTGCTAACAAAACAAACCTTAATAATTTTATCTTTGGCCCTTCCTCATCGGATCCATCCGTCTTAGTTGCAACTTCTTCTTCACTGTCGTCACCACCTTTTGGATCCCTACGCCTCCCTGCATCTACTGCTGCCAATCTAGCACTTAGGATCATGATTTCTTCATGCAATCATTCGTCGGCTACTCTCCTAATAGCTCTACCTTTACCTCTTCTTCCTACTTCCATATTTTTTCTTCCTTAAGCTAAGAACTTGTTGTGATACCAAAATTTGGTGTCAATCCCTGAGACACTGAGGTGGAAAGCCTACGTGGTGGTTGGCCTGCGTTCAACTTTTCTCGCACTCGTATTTGCTTGGGGTTTTAGATAAGGTTTTAATGGAAAATTAATTCTCCTCTGTCCCGAGGTGGTCTCAGTCTGTGTGACACGACTCTATGGCACGGATTGTTTTGGTTGAGTTGGTTATGTTTTCATCAGTTTTGGTTCTACTCCCTTGCATTCTTACCTGGTTCATTCTGCAATGAAAGGATGGCGCTTTGCCTTCCGTTGTCTTCTGGGTCCTTCATCAGCTCTAGTCCTCTATCGTTTTGTTAACTAGGTGATGGTGTTTCGTTGGACCTGGTGGTTGCTTCTTGCATGGTTTTTTGAGGAGGTTTTGGGCTCTATAGTCGCACTGGGTACGCCTTGGCTTCTCTGTATTTGTTCACAGATATTTGATTTTACCAGGTTGATGGCATTGTTTTTAATTGTTTCAGTGCTTGCATTGTTTTAACAAGCCCTCTGCCCGACTCTCCTGGTGATGGCTTGACAACTTCTACTCGAGGTAATTCCTCTACTCCGGTTTCAATTCTCCATTTCCTTTTACTCTCGCTGACAGCTTTTCTCCTGGTGAGCAGATAGTGGTATTGTGGTTCTATGTGTTAACACTCAGGTTGCTCCCTGCTTCCTAAAGGGAATACGGCCGAGGTAACCACTGACCAATCTTTTAGCTACAGGTCCTAGCCTACCTGTAACCAGAGAGGGCTCTCTCTTTATAATTTAGCCTTGTTGGTGGATGGTTTTAGGCTAGTTATGGTGTGCTATTTTGTTTGAGTTTGGTGGGTTGGTGAATTCAAACAGAGCTGAGATGTAGATCATAGAACAGTTTGGTCCATTGGGCAATGGAGTTGAGGTAATGTGCTGCTGAAGAATGTTTATGAAGGTAGAGTGTTGCTGCAGAGCCAGATATGCATCTGTGGAACAATTTCTTAGATTTTATGAAATGAAGTTATGGAATTAGTGAGTGAAAGGAAATTAAGAATCTTTCACTATGCTAAACAAAGGAGAAATGAAAGTATTGCTTAAGAGCAGTTAAGGATTCTTAAACAATATTGACAATGATAGAATTAGTTTAGACATGAGCAATTAAGAATTCATATCCATGGCTAATCCAGAAGAAAACATATTTAGAAATAGAGATTGAGCATAGGGTGTTCAAACAAATCCTAGGCTATTCTTTTTCTCTATTTACTATGATCATGAAAACATAAGAATTATGGAATACACAGGAAAACACACATACACAGTTCAGAATAACTTATTGTTCCAGCAAATGACACAGGAATTATGTATCACAACAGAGCCATTCATTTCCACCTTTAGATAGCATAGGAACCAGGAACTCCACCAGCAATTTGTATTATCAAAATGTCTCAAGTGTACAATAGAGCTCTTCAGAAAGCGTTTTCACTACAACCGGCCCTCAATACGTTATTTGAGGGGATATATATACAAGATAGGATACAAAATATCTCAATAGTGAGTTATTGTGCAATAAATTGCACCACCAACTCTCTTACAAAAAGTAAATGAAAAACATAAGTACAGCATTTAATGCTGAGATGGCAACTATCTTTCTGTCAGACAACTTTTGACTTTATGGCTCAGTAAAGTTGGCTGTAGCTGTGCCTTTAATTCTGCGTTAGTTGAGCCTGCTATCTGGGTGCTTTGGTGAGTCACTTGTACGGATGCTTCCTGTGATACCTGCGTGCTGATCTGTCTGCTGCCCTGTACTGTGACCGAGACTTGATTTTTCTCAAAAAGGAATGACATAGTGGCATTATCTGGGCAGAATTTCCAGCATTGCCTGCCACCAATCAGCTGGAGGTAGTTGATGCCTCCTTATTTTCACCAGTGTTTCATCTGCTTCTATATATCTGTAGAAGTTTGGATGCACTTCAAACAGATGTTTTATCTCATGCTCAATAAAAAATAGATTTTCTAACTTGTCATACAGAGACTGCCCAGAGGGAGGCCCTGCTTCTTCTGTGGAGCTGCTGGAAGCTGTTATTTGATTTTCAACATAATTGTTGATCCTTTTCATATACTGATTATATGACAGCAGTTGTCCTGTGCCAGTCACTAGGCTTGGCAGTCCTTTATCCTATAACACTGTCATTTTTGCCCTGAATTCATCAATTTCTGCCTTCATTTCCTGACATTTTCTTTCCAGAGTTTGAGTGAAGCTCCTCAAGGTCAACACTTTCTTAGCTATCACGATGGTGTCTATTTTGTTGTTTATCTCTAGAGCTGCCAATTCCTCCCTAGTGCGGTTATTGAGGAAATGTATCATTTTATTGGCTTGCTCAGGCATGATTCCTAGTGTTGTTCTGGATCTTTGTATTTCAATATGAGCCATGCCTATTAGTTCAACTTGTTCATGTATTGCCTGGATTGACCTCCATTGGTCCTGGATTGATTGGCCAATTTTGGCCCAAATTATCTTCTTTATTTCTGCTAAGGTCTTGCCTAGGAGAAATTCCTTTTCCAAAGTTTTTACTTTGGCCTCCAAGGCCTTTATCTCTCTTTGTTTTTCTGCCACTGTCATCTTGGACTTATCATAGCTGGTCTCTAGCTTGGCCAGTCTATCCTTGGCTTCATTTATTTA
Source organism: Pinus taeda (assembly GCA_000404065.3). NCBI lineage: Eukaryota > Viridiplantae > Streptophyta > Pinopsida > Pinales > Pinaceae > Pinus > Pinus taeda. The sequence goes on along the minus strand of APFE031393227.1, from coordinate 155,498 downwards.
TGTCACTTGACTTTCAAGCTCTTTGACAGCTTTCATCAAGTCCTCCGTACTCATGCTGGATTCTGCTGCTGCTGTTGCTTCTGTTATTGCTCCTGTTGCTGATGTAGCTGTGGTTGGTGCTGGAATGGCAGGAGGGGTTGTTGCTGCTTGTGTAGGAGGGGCAGGTCCAAGAGTTGTAGATGTTTGAGGGGGCTGGGAGGTTGACTCCCCTTGCTTGTCTTGCAATGCCTTCTCTAATTTTTCTTCCCTTTGCAATATTCTTTGATTCATCATCAAAAGCAGATCCATGGCATCATCTACTTGCTTTTCTTGTGCAAGTTCTGCTGTTTGAGGGTGAATGGTTGGAGGAAATTTTGCCTGCTTTCTCAGTGCAGCGATGTCATCCTCTTTTTTCTTCATAAGGGCCCTAACACCCTTTGGATCTTTTAGATCATGTCCCAGATCAATGATTATGTCTTCCAAAGTCTTTATTCTGTTGTCCTTAGCAGAGGAAGACAACATTTCCAAATCAAGCTGTGTATTTGTGTTCTTTAGTGCTTCTTTTAACTGATGGGCCAGCATGGCCCTGTCTGCAAGTGTGGCATACACCATTTCCCCAGTCTGTTTGTGCAGCTCTATCTAATCCATGGGGTGTATGTCTTTAGAAAATACCTCCAAGTTTGTTTTCAAGTAATCTGCAGAGGTTTTGGGATGTGGAACTTTAGGCTTTAAATGAGTAAAAATCATTTTTTCCTCTTTGATATCATAGGCAGCCATCAATCTTTGTTTTTTGGAGGGAGTTGCCTTCAAGAATTGATCATAGAGTTGTACTCTCAACAATTCATTTTGTGCTTTGATCTCCATGAAACCTCCTTTGATCCTAGCTAGTTTCTTGCCCTGCTGCCTTGAGGAGCATACCTCTGTGCCTTGCTGCATGGCCTGTTCTAGCTGAAGTGAGCTAGTGGCAGTCTGCTGGCTGGATTGCCTTTGTCTGCTATGGCTTTCTTCCCTTTCCTCACTGATGTCTTCTTCCTCTGTTTCAGGGTCGATCCTTGGCCTCTTGGCTTCAGGTTGCTGTGTTGACCTAGTTGGAGGTGTGACCTCCTCTCTATCTCTCTTTTTTCCTCTCTCTTCATTGAGAGGTGTTTGCAGAACTCGGATTTGAGGGGGTCTAGTTTGCTGTAAAGGGGCTTGCCCTTGAGTTTGATCCTTTGAGGTGTTGGGCTGCCCTGTCTCTGTCTCTTACTACTCATCCATTATTTCTTTGCCTTTTGCTGTAGTGGTGGTTGCAGATGCTTGCTGGGAAGTCTGTTCAGCTGGAGCAGTGGAAGTGCCTTCTCCTACTTGGACTGGTTGTTTGAACAGGACCTGTTGACAAGAATCCAAGTCAAGCGTTTTTTCTAAATCTTTCACAGTCTGCTCCATTTTCTCTTCCTGAGTCAATTCTTCTACTATTGATTCAGGCACCCATTCATCTTGGTTGGAAAAGTGTTATATTTGTGGATATGGGCAATGTTTATAGGCTAGCAGCCTATACTTGACTCTCCTAGCACTGATAAAGCCTTCAGGGTCATAAGGGACCCACCAGAAGCTTCTTTTGAGT
>APFE031393227.1:121192-137889 GCA_000404065.3 Pinus taeda | reverse complement strand
GTTAAATCAATAGCATGCTTTTGTGAAATACCTAGATGGTTTCTTCTGCTTTGTTTGGCTCCTTCAGTTTGATGCGCAATTTGATTAACAATCATTCAATTCTGTCATTAATTTCTATGCACAATACAGAATTCTTGTCATTTATGGAAAACAATAATGGATACATGTAAGCTTCAATTTACTTTTTAAAAATATACTTCAGAGCTACGCTCTTTGGTCTCTTTTCTTCTGGATGGAAGCCACCCCACCTTTGTCTTTGGGTTGCCTATTTAAGTTGCCGATAGCCTCATTCTGTTGAGGAACTACCTATAGTTACAATGTAGCTACATTCCAGTTTCTGGCAGTTTATTTCCTAACTTATTTAAAACTAGTGTCTAATCTAACTATTGTTCAAATTAAAGGAAAACATTGGCTGTGAGAGACTTCTTTTAAACATAAAACAAAATTAAACTAAAAGTGAATTTAATTTTAACAACTTGTCCAGTTGTCGCCTCCCTAATTGGATGCTCTTGCGTCAAGCTCCCGAGGTGAATGAATATCATGGCTCCTGTCCATGAGACCTTCAATAAAATACTCGACGCTTTGAATTTGTCTAACATCCAACCAGGAACTGTCCTCAATTGGATGATTCTTCCATTTAACTAGGTATTGTAAGTAATCCTTCTGTCATGTTCGCTTAGATACCTGAGTATCCAATATTTGTTTGATCTCTAGAGGCTTGGTTGGGGGAATCTATTTGACCCATGTCTCTACCTCTCCTTATCCTTAGGTGTCCCGTGTGTATTCTATCGAATTGTCCTCCACATTAGCAGTAATGTAAGGGTACAGGTTTGCCACATTGAATATGGGCGAGATCCCGAAACCCAGGGGTAGTTGTAGTTCATATTCATTGGCAAAGAACTTTCACAGCATCCGGCAAGGCTATATCTTTTTCAGTTTGATCTTGTTATATTCCCCTTTAGGAAACATCTCTTTCTGTAGATGTGCTAATACCAGGTCTCCTACATTGAATTTCAATTCCAGTCATTTTAAGTATGCCTTCTATTTATATCTTTGGTTGTTGTCTTGTAATTGGGTTTTCACCTATTCATGAAGTTCGCTGATCACCTTTGCGAAATCTTCACCATCAGCACTCCTTCGTTCCAACCGAACCAAATCTTGCAACTCATGCACACCATGGGGGTGCATTCCGTATAGGATCTGGAAAGGACTTCTGCCCATACTCCTGTTGGGTGAATTGTTATAAGCGAACTCTGCTTGTGCAAGTATGCGATCTCACTGTTGTGAATTTTCACCAACCAGGCTACGTAACAGATTCCCTAGACTTCGGTTCACTACCTCAGTCTGCCCATTGGTCTGTGGATGATAACCTAAGCTGAAATTTAATTTAGTATCTAACTTCTTCCACAAATTCCGCCAAAAATGACCTGTGAACTTCACGTCCCTATCTGAAATAATAGACTTTGGAAAGCCATGTAGTTTGACAATTTCTATGAAGAACAAGTGGGCTACATGCGTGGCATCGCTGGTCCTTTTACGGGGAATAAAATGTGTCATATTAGTCAAGCGATCCACTACTACCATGATTGAATCGTACCCCTTTTGTGTCCTTGGAAAGCCTAAGACAAAGTCTAAACTGATTGAGTCCCATGGTCTGTTCGGAATAGGTAAGGGCGTATACAATCACATATTTTGACTGTGTCCCTTTACCAGTTGACACATCTTACATCTAGCCACATATCTCTGTACGTATCGCCGCATCTTCAGCCAATAATAGAAGTGACTTACTTGGTCCAAAGTCTTGTCTATGCCAAAATGTCCAGCTAGACCCCCGCTATGTTTCTCCTGAATTAAGTTTTCCCTCATTGAACATTCTAGGATGCACAACTGTCCTCCCCTAAACAACAATCCTTCCTGTATATTATAGTCTATTCACGAACTGTTGTCCCTCAACAACAGATTCTAGCAAGCTTCGTATGCTTCCTTAAAGTCTGCATCCGTTTCATATAGATCCTTGAGATGCTCAAAGCCTAACACCTGCACTCTGCTTTCCTGTAAAATCAAACTCCTTCTGCTTAACACATCTGCCACTTTGTTGGCTTGTCCACTGATGTATTTCACCACAAACATAAAACTCTAGAGGTATTCCACCCACTTCACATGTTTATGGTTCAGCATATGTTGTTGCATGACATACTGCAAAGCAGAATTGCCCGAAAATAGAACAAATTCATTTCCCATTAAGTAATGTCTCCAATGTTTTAGCGCTTGTACCACTGCATAAAACTCCTTGTCGTAGGACGTATATTTATATCTACTCTCATTCAACTTCTTGATGAAATAAGCCATTGTTTTGTCCTCTTGGCTGAGTACTGCTCCAATCGCTGTCCGACTAGCATCACAATGAACTAGAAAAAGTTTCTTGAAATCTGGTAACCTCAAAATGGGTCTTTCGGTGATCTTCGTTTTCAGTAGTTGAAAACTATTTTCAACCGATTCCATCTAATGAAAAGGTTGATTTTCTTTTTTAATGGTATCCACCATGGGTGCACAAATCCCATTGAAATCTTTTACAAATTTATGATAAAAACTCGCCAACCCATGAAAACTTTGTACTTCACACAAACTCTTGGGGGATGGCCAGCTAGCTATGGTTGCAACCTTTTCCGGATCCATCTTTAATTCATTTTCTGAAATCACAAACCCCAAATAAATTAACTCCTTAAAAAACATACACTTTTTCAAATTTAACAGCAACTTATTCTGCTACAATTTTTCCAAGACACACCTAACGTGTCAGAAATGTTCTTCCCTTGTCTTACTGAAAATAAGGATATCATCTAAATAAAAAATCACAAACTTTCCAATATATTGCTTCAGCATCTCGTTCATCAAGCACATGAATGTGTTGGGTTTGTTGCTCAATCTAAATGTCATGAACAGCCTTTCATACAGGCCGTCATTGGTCTTGAAAGCGGTCTTCCACTCGTCTCCTTCTCGAATCTTAATCTGATGATATCTGCTTTTTAAATCAATCTTCGAAAAATATGCCGCTCCACTCAAAGAGTCCATCATATCATCCATCCATGGTAAGGGAAACTTGTACCTGATGGTAATATTATTTATTGCTCAAGAATTAGTACACATCTGCCACTCTCCTCCTTTCTTGGGAGCTAAGACTATTGGAACTGCACAAGGACTTAAACTCTCTCGAATCAACCCTTTGTCCAACAAATCCTGTACCTGCTTCTTGATCTCCTCATTGTCCTTTGGAATCATTTGGTAAGCAGCTTTGTTTGGTAAAGTAGCTCCTGGAATGAAATAAATATGGTGACTGATACTCCTTCTTGGTGGTAATTTATCGATAAATCATCCACTACAATGTCGCTAAACTCTTGTAGCATATCTTGTATCTCCTCAGGAAAATCAGTAATCTCAATGTGGATTAAAACTACTCTTGGCCTTTGCACAATTGCAAACTTTATTACATCATCTCCAATATACTGTAGGAACTCTTTTCCTCCTAACAATAATGCTTTTGTTCCATTGGTTTCTGTTGTATCCTCCTCTTTCATGGGTACTAGCGTATGCTTGATCCCATCTTTTGCAAACTTATAATAGTTTGTCTTCCCATCGTGGACTACTTTCCTGTCATACTGACATGGTCTACCCAGTAGTATATGGCACACATCCATCAGCATAATATCATAAGTTACCTTATCCTTATACCTACCAATATGAAACTCCACTTCGCACTACTCTTCAACCAGCAATTGATGTCCTTTTTGTAACCAAGACACCCGATATGGGGTTGGGTGCTTCAATCTTTTTAAACCTAGTTTCTCTACCATTTCATTGTCTACCAGGTTGTTAGTGCTTCTGCTATCAATAATCAATTTATAACATTTCCCATGTGATTTACACACAGTTCGGAACAATGCTTTCTGTTGTGTCTAGTCAGCTAATTCTTTAGTTGGTTTCAACAATACCTTGTTCAACACCAAGGCCTCTCCTGTCTTAGGCAAGTTCTCCACTTCTTGAGGTGGTGCCTCAACTTCCTCCAGTTGAGCAACATATGCTCCTATTGGTCCTGCTTGATCACTTTCAGGACATTCAAAAGACCGGTGTCCCCACTTGTGACACTTGTAACACTGATAGGCATTTCTTCTGCCTCTGCCATTACTTCTTCCACGCTGGTAAGGCCTTCCTCCTCTAGTGTTACCTTCTTTATCAGTTGGTCCAACAGTTTTTGAATTATTGCCTTCTTCATTGCTGTTGGCAGTTCTGCCTTTGCCAAAACACTATCCTCTTCCTCGGCCAGATCCACATCCTCTTCTGGCATTCTGCTTCCTAGTGATATTCTCTTCTGCTTTTAAATAACTTTGATAGGCTTCCTCTATGGACTTGGGGGAGAGAATACTAATCTCATCCAGTATCTCCATTCGTAATCCGCTCACAAACCTTGTTGTATTTTTAGGGGTATCTTCGACATAACCCTCTCACAGATTCACACTGTAGAATTCTTTTGTATATTCCTTCAAAGTCATTGCCCTTTGTTTCAGGTTCTGTACCTATCTATATAGAGAAATCTGATAGTCTTTGGGTAAAAACTTACTTTTCATCTTGGCAATCATCCTGTTCCATTTTTTAATTGGTGGCTTATTTGACCATCTACTTTCTGCCTGCACACTGTCCCACCACAGTGCTGCATGTCCCTTCAGTTTGGTGGCTACAAACATGACCTTATTATCCTCACCGATTTCTTCACATTCGAAGTATTTATCCAACTCGCTAATACAGTCCAACAAAACTTCTGTAGATAAACTTCCATCATAGCTCGAAATCTCTCGCCTCAGTTTGCTGCTTGCTAAGAAAATAGACCTCAATAATTTTATCTCTAGCCCTTCCTCATTGGATCCATCTATCGTAGCTGCAACTTCTTCTTCACTGTCGTCAGCACCTTCTCAATCCCTACACCTCCCTGCTTCTACTACTTCCAATCTGGCACTTAGGATCTTGATTTCTTCACGCAATCCTTCATCAGCTACTCTCTGAATAGCTCTACCTTGACCTCTTATTCCTACTTCCATATTTTTTCTTCCTTAAGGAAATAACTTGCTCTGATACCAAAATTTGGTGACAATACCCAAGACACCGAGGTGGCAAGCCTACGTGGCAGTTGGCTTGCGTTTAACTTTTCCCACGCTCATATTTTCTTGGGGTTTTAGGAAAGGTTTTAATGGGGAATTAATTATCCTCCGTCCCGAGGTGGTCTCGGTCTGTGTGACACGGCTCTATGGTGCGGTCTGTTGTGGTTGAGTTGGTTATGTTTCCGCCGGTTTTGGTTCTACTCCCTTGCATTCTTACCTGGTTCATTCTGCAAGGAAAGTATGGTGCTCTGCCTCTTTCTATCTTCTGGGTCCTTCTTCGCTCTGGTCCTCTGTCATTTTGTTAACTATGTGATGGTGTTTCGTTGGACCTGGTGGTTGCTTCTTGCATGGTTTTTTGAGGGGGTTTTGGGCTTTGTGGTCCCACTGGGTATGCCTTGGCTTCTCTGTATTTGTTCACAGATATTTGATTTTACCAAGTTGATGGCACTATTTTTAACTGTTTCAGTGGTTGCATTATTTTACCAGGCCCTCTGCCCGACTCTCCCCGCGATGGCTTGACGGATTCTACTCGAGGTAATTTCTCTACTCCGGTTTCAAATCTCTGTTTCCTTTTACTTTCGCTAACAGCTTTGCTCCTGGTGAGCAGACGATGGTCTTGTGGGCTCTGTGGTCGTGGTTTATGCTCTGTTGGGTCTCGATATTTACTGGCCCTTTAGCTGTTGGTTGCGCTCTGTTGGGCTCAGTTTTGTGGCTCGACTATGGAGTCTGAACTCCTCTTCAGGTATCCACTGTGGGTATTCATCCTACCCTCTCTCTGTTCTTTATGATGGGTTTATAGTTATGCTGCCTCACTAATTCTTTGTTTGTCTTTGCAGGTACTCGGCCCTCATCACAGTAGTTGCAAGGGTTTGATCTTTGGGGAAAATGTTTGGGTCTTTGTCCTTCTGGTCCGACTTTGTGAAAACTGGGTAGGGTCCTTCCTATTTATGATATGCGGTCATATATATTTTGTTTGTAGTAGTTATGTTATGCCTCTGTCTGTTCTCGGTCTTAGTTGGTCTGTCGATAGGTGGCCTCCTGTCCACCATGTCCTCTGCTGTGACTTTTGTTTATGAATTTGGGAAAAAGTTTATGTATCATGTCTCTAGCTGCTCGTAATTCTTCAATCTCTGCTCAGTTTGTTTTGTTCTGGGTTGTGTGGAACCCTCCTTGGCCTGTGTCGATTGTATAAGGACTGTTATGGATGGTTTTTGAAGGCTTTGTGCCTCGGACCTACGTGGGGTTACAGAATGCTATCTTTTTGTGCTATTGTATACTTTGACAAATGTTTATACACATATATATATTGTAAATTTTCACTGTTAAATAGATAGCATGCTTTTGTGAAATACCTGGATGGTTTCTTCTGCTGTGTTTGGCTCCTTCAATTCGATGCACAATTTAATTAACAATCATTCAATTCTGTCATTAATTTCTATGCACAGTACATAATTCTTGTCATTTATGGAAAACAATAATGGATTCCTGTAAGCTTCAATTTACTTTTTAAAAAATATACTTCAGAGCTATGCTCTCTGGTCTCTTTTCTTCTAGATGGCAGGAACCTCACCTTTGTCTTTGGGTTTCCTATTTAAGTTTTTGGTAGACTCATTCTGTTGAGGAACCACCTATAGTTACAATGTAGTTACATTCGAGTTTCTAGTAGTTTGTTTCCTAACTTATTTAAAACTAATTTCTAATCTAACTACTGTTCAAATTAAAGGAAAACATTGGCTGTGAAAACCTTATTTTGAACATAAAATAAAATTAAACTAAAAGTGAATTTAATTTTAATAGCTTGTCTAGTTGTCACCTCCCTAATTGGATGCTCCTGCATCATTTGGGAAAGACTCTCGATAAAATCCATTTTCCATTCGTACCATTCACTATCTCTATATTCAATACGAATGATGAACGTGGAGATTTATTGAGTTATAATGATTAAAACTCAAGAGCAATGAAGGTGGAAATGATATGAACTATAATGATTACAAATTATTAAATTTGATTGGTGATTACGAGAGTGCAAAAAATAATCAATGGCCTCCCTATATCTAAATCCCCCAAGAAACAAGCCAAGTGTTGGAGACTTGGTTGTTTATCTCTCATTTATCTTTCATATTCAGGATTGCTCTGTTTCATTTAATCATGTTATAACCTCACAAACGAAGAGAACAAGTAGTAAGACAACTGACTTTCTTTCTAATCCGGGGTGTGTGGGTGTGAGAATAAAGACCTTTGCTTGAACTCAGTCTGGCTAATGGAAGAACAAACAAATTGGATTGAGTCCTTATAATCCATTTTGGAAGATGATAGAAATTCCCCAATGGGGGTGACTACTGAGGAAACGAGTGGGGTTGGAAAATGAGCTTACCACCCCATCAATGAGTGACTAATAAATGTAGAGGATATTGTGGCCAAACCCATACATGCACAAGCATGAAAAAATTAGATATGAAGGAGGCCATGGAATATAACTTGTAGAGATTCAGTTTAGAATTTTTTATCTGATTGTAGCGTCAAGGTGACAGGGAAAAGCCTCGTTACCCAGTACAGGAGCGATGGCTTAAGGCAAGTTGGAGAACTGTGAAGTATGATAATGTCTGCTCAACAATAATTCTAGGGAACTCTACTTTGTGTATTACTGGTGTGATTTTTGTAGGAACCACTATTAGTTGGGCTCTAATCCTAATTTTCTTCAACAGAAGATCTATGTTGGAGTGGAGGAGGATTGGGTAGTGGGAGGCAGTAGAGAGGGGTTGTTTCACTGTGGTAAATGATCGTTGTTATACGAGCACTCCTCTAGAACTAGAGACGTAGCCTGTGTCTATTTCAACCTTTCAGTCTTCACAACCTAACTCCATAATTGCCACTTGGTTTTGGGTAACTCTTAATTTCTTTCTAATATTCGTCAATTACTGTATCAGTATCTCAATCAGCTTCTGGTTTTGGTATGTGGGTGGTCTTGTGTGTTTATGGGCTCCTGACTGAAAATTTAGAAACAACAACTTGTAGTTTTTTCCTCTTCATGGAGAACCTTCTATTCCATTGACCATCAATCACCTTTTCCAATGTTGGTTCTCATACAGTAGCCTACTATACCTTTTCTTGAGTTTGGATTTTGTTTATTTGTGTTCATAGACCTTTGTTCTACACTCGACTCTGGCTTTGGTTTACTTTTATATCTAGTCCCCTGCCATTGGTAATTTTTGTGTGGACCCCTCATGTAAGACCCTTGTGTTTAACATGCAAAGACAAAGAATGTTCAACTAATGTGGAGGGGGAGGCTGCGACCCTTAGGGGCAGAACCATCTCCAAAAAAAGGCCCAAGAAGCTACTAAAACCTATCATTTGTCCTTCCCCCCTAAAACCTGTAATGAGATCTACCATTTAGAATCCATTGCTGCCAAAGAAAAACAAGCTTTCTTTGACTCTGAGATACTAGAGCAAGTTTCTAACTGGGTTTTGACCTTGGTCATACTAAGGGAAGAGAGAAAAAATACCTTAATTAAATATCTCTTTACTGGTAGTTGAAGACCCTAATGGGAATCATATTAAAAAATAAATAGGAAGAAAGGTATAATATCTTTGCAAGTTTGGAAAACATCAAACATGCCCAGAGAAACCAATGAGTGTGCTTAAAAGGAATGAACATAAGGCTAGCTCATATAGAGTACCACCGCCACTGTGATCATGATCCTCTAACTCCTCCAAGATTCAGTGCTAAAGACCTATTTACTTGTCACCTTCTCAAACTCTAGGATATCTAAATGTTAACTTGCAATTTTTTGCTTTACAATATTGCAGTAGATATGTTGATTTTGTTAAAGTTGTTAGAGAATGTGTAATTTTTATAGAATTTAATATGAAATTGATAGATGTTATTTTAAAATATCATTTTAATGTGGATCATAAATAAAATATTATAATGTTTATTTAAATAATATAATTTTATAATGTGCACATTTAGTGAAATAAAGAATTAATTGGAAGTTGAAAAATAATTATTTCATTCAGTTGCCTCTTATTTTCAATATGAGAGAGATGTGCAACACTTAATGCTTAAGAGGAAATTGACATATGGCAATTAAAAAATATTAATAATAAATAAATATTTCAATGTTGATGTGTGAGAGAGAGAGAGAGACTTTATGTTTAATATTCATAGTCTATTTATTTATTTATTACTATTATTTTTCCAGGCATATTTTCTATTCAACTTTGTTAGATATTTGTTGACGATGTTGGAAATCCATCAACCAAGGGGGTCTCCCTAGTATGAAGTCCCAATTAGACCTCACACTGTTTGGAGTAGGAGCCCCATCCAGAGTATTGGCCTAAACACCGTAACTTAAAGGTTTGCCTCAACAACAATGAATAAAATAAGAGAGTATGCACATAACCTTTGAAATCAACAAGTTGACACTATGAAACACCAATTGTAATGTGTAAAAGGAGACTTTCACGAGAGGGAGGTAAAGAGTGAATCTCTAGAAGGAAAGTAATAGTACTATCCTAAGAGAGGCACAAAAGAGCAAGGAAGGATTTGTTATTTATCTAGTGAAATAGCTCACATATACACAATGAACATTAAAGCAGATACAACACACATTCAACAAGATAAGTACCAAATCCAATGAAGTAGTTCAACTTCCTTAGTACATATGAACAAAACATATACCAAAAACAACTAAAGAATAGTCTTAAAATATTCATGATACATCCATGAAAATGTGTTGGCTCCACGAGCTTTTGATTATTAGGTGAAATATCCAAGTACACAATTACAATAGTGAACCATTAGCTCCAAAAGTGGAACATTAAGTCACTTCTCTCTTCTCCAAAGAATTATCTTCTCTCCTATGCTAAGCTAGAGAAGCCAAGGCTAGATCTCCAAAGGTTAATCCTCCAAAAGTCATTTTCTTGAGTTATGAGGTTTCTTTTATAACAAGAGGAATGACCTTTCATATCTGGTGACAATCCTCGAGACGCCAAGGTGGCAAGCCTACGTGGCGGTTGGCCTGCGTTCAAATTTTCCCGTGCTCATATTTTCTAAGGGTTTTAGGTAAGCTTTTAATGGGAAATTAATTCTGCTCCATCCCGAGGTGGTCTAGGTCTATGTGACACGGCTCTATGGCGCGGTATTTTGTTGTTGAGTTGCTTATGTTTCTGCAGGTTTTGGTTCTGCTCCCCTGCATTCTTACCTGGTTCGTTCTGCAAGGAAAGGATGGCGCTCTCCTTCCCACTGTATTCTGGGTCCTTCTTCGGCTCTATTCCTCTGTCATTTTGTTAACTATGTGATGGTGTTTCATTGGACTTGGTGGTTTCTTCTTGCTCGGTTTTTCGAGGAGGTTTTTGGCTTTGTGGTCACCCGGGGTATGCCTTGGCTTCTCTGTATTTGTTCACAAATATTTGCTAAATGATCGTGCAGATCATTTCTCCCATCATATTGCTCAGTTATCCAAACTTTTGGGCGACCAAACCACAATCTCATCATTCTTCAGTACTCACGCCGTTCTTCAAAACTGTCCTTATGTGTACCCAACCACCGTGCGAGCATAGCGCGTAGTGCCAAATCCAGTGCTTGGAAGCGATGTTTCTCAGGTACTTCTCTTTCAAAGGAATCCAAGAACTTATCTACATTAGTTAAACCATCATAATAAGGTATATTTTTTATCTCTGATGACACACAACATAGTGACTTAGTCATCGTATTGCAGTGCATCATAGATAATTTGTGCAACCTATTCTGCCAATGCTCCAACTGTTCATCTAAATTTGGTGTACAGGAACTTTCGTGATCCCATGCACTTAGTCCATCAACTGTCAGATTAACCAAGTCTTGATCGCACGATGTTATTTTATAGATCTGGTCCAAATCATCGTCACTTTCCTCATAATCGCCAACTGGTTTAGTATAGCGCGGTCCTTCTAAAAGGTCCAATGGTACTACAACGCGGAGCAAAGTTTTCTTTCAAATGACATTGTCTACTTTTTCAAATTGATTACCCCATTCATGTCAATAGCCCAATCAATTCCCAAGACCGCGGGATATGGATTATTGTCATCAACAATCTTTATCACTTCAAAGTTGGCCAGCGTGCTCGTACCTTTTATATCTACAATCACTCCATGCAATCACCCCATGGGGATGATATTCTGTTGATTTTCCATCATTAACTGAATCAGAGACCATTGCAGCGCCGGTCTCCCCATTCTTTCCCATGTCTATTTAGGCAAAATGTTCGCATCCGACACTAGATCCAAAATAACCTGATCCATCTCATAGTCTCCTATTTGTGCGGTGAGCCTCATCTCACACCTTCTTCTTCTCTTATGTTTTCCTATCTTTCTGAGTACACGATGCCCTTCAGGAGCCGTTTCCTTACCAGCAAACTTATCTATCAGCTCTTGTAGCCCTTTTACAGCCTTGCTACCGCACAACAACTTCGTACAGGTCTCCAACAAGGTAGTGAGCATGGAGGGGTCAACTTCTTCAGAAATCTTGTCCTGACTTCCTAAGGTAGAGGCCTCAACGAAGACTTTCTTTGCTTCCATGATTTTTTCCTTCGTGCGCTCCATATCAAACCCAACCTCCTTTTCTGGAGGCTTGTAGACCTATCCACATTCATCAGGTTGTTTCCCTTTATCATCACCAGTCATTATTCCGCTTTGCAGCACAATATTCACATTGGGATCCTCCCCACGGGGCTCGGCCCTCATCATCTGTAAATTCTGGGTAGGTTGTTGAGGTTGCACCTTCTTCTCCTGCATCTTAGTTATCAATATAGGGTATTCTTCTATCACGTGGTCAAACTGAGTACAATACCGGCATGACATGCGTGTCTGGCTTGTACACTCCCACGTGTAGTTTCCTCGAAATCCGCAACTATAGCAAATAACTTGCCCTCGACCTCTACCAGGTCCTCCTCCTCCTCGGCCTCATCCGCACCCGTGATATCCTCTACACGCTCCCCTAGCGACTTGATCTGGAGGCTAATTTTTTGTTTTCATTCGATACACAAGCGTTATTTTCATCATCAATTTATAGATATGGTAGTTACACTCATTGTGGCCCACCAATTTACAAAAATTGCAGAATAACTGTTGCGGCGTCTGCACAAATTTTTGCAACAAGTGACAATAGTCTGTTACATGTTTTCCAGCTACCTGACAAATAGCGCACCATAGCGCAAGACTTGTACTTGATCCTTCTCAATCTTATTTCCTCAGAGGCATTGGCCCTCCTCCTGCAACATCATTCGTGAAGACAGGGCAATGATCTTTATCATGCCCTTGACTTTTACACTTCAAGAACCAAACTTCTTCATGCACCTCTGGCTGAGCCGCTTTTTCCTTTTTCAAGTTGTGCAACTCCAAGCAGAGGTTCTGCAACTCCACATGAATTTGTTGAACTCCCAACAATGCGTCCTGGATAGGTGTCTCATGTAATCTCATTGTGATCTCCAATGCTTCTGCCTAAGTTACTATCTTTTGTTGTGACAAAGCAATCCTTAAGTGGGGCAGGAGCATAGCTATAAACCAATCGCAATGCTAAATATCTATGAGATTCATATTAGCTTCCCAGATCTCACACTTCACCCTATGATCCAGCTCCTAGGGTGTTCCGCCGACCCTCATCGTGATTTCCTTGAACCTCACTACTGATTGCGTTTCAAACTTAGGCCTACCGAATTCCTTATTCAAAGCAGTCTGAATGTCCGCTAACGGTGCCAACAATTATCAATGCAGTGCTTAATGTACCATGTCAACGCGTGGTCTTGTAGAGCAGTAACCAACTGCGCCTTCTTTATATGATTATCTGTAATATTTTGTGTCATCCATACAGCCTTCGCAACGAACCAAAACTAATTCAGGTCCTCACTTCCCAAGCCCTTTAAAATGGGCAACTTCATGGTATTCGACATGTTAAATGGTGGCGGAGTTGGTGGTGGTGTGGGTGAAGGTGTATGTTGTGGAGGTGAAGGTGCGGTGGTGTGGATGGATGAGGTATTCATGGAAAACCCTGCTTTATTATCTATACAATGCTTTGTGGTGAGGCCTGTACCGCTCCCTTGTCGTCACTCGAAGGAGGTTCTATCAATGGGTTGTATTCAAGACCTGCTCTCTCCTGATTTCTAAAGATTCATCCACTTCACGTAGATCCAAACTTCAAGGCAGTGGCATAACCCACTTTTCACACAAGAGCATTTTAATACAAGTATTCAAAGATCTCAATTACTTACCTCGCCATCCCTTGAAAAAACACCACTCTGCTTCGTTGTAGCTGATTGAGGTATCGATTGCGAATTCTGTCACAAATCCTCCTATGACTTGATCAAACTAGTGATCAATAGCGCACACGATCATATCTTCGGAAGCTTCCAACCTTTGCACTAGCTCTAGGGTCCACACTATTGGACTGTCAAGCATCCACCTTCCTTGGTCGTCTCCCAATTTAGCTAGCCACTCGTACATTTCGATCGAGAAGGTGCAAAATAAAATTTCGTGTATCTCTATGTACATATATCTGTCCAACCACTATTCTTTTGTCAGGTGCAGATATTTGTTCTCTTGTACTGCGAATTCGTGGATCTTTCTCTCCAACCAGTTCTCAATTTATTTCTTTGTCAGATTCCAGTGATGCAACATCACACATCTCTTTATGCAGATCTCGGTCACGACAATGGAACCATTTGTTGGCTTAGTGGGTCCTGACTCAGGTTGAGATTTAGTTGTGCCAAATAAATCCCTACACTACTGGCCCTTCCAGCATCAATCCCAAGAGTGCGGATTGAAGTATCACCTGAAGCAACATGGTGAGATGCTAAAACCAAGTTTCTGCACCCAGGGATCAGCGTGATGTCGTTTTTTTCCCTAAATCTGCCTTCATGCAGGTTGATATGCCTTTGTGGTTTATCGATGTAACTTCCTTTAATCAGCCTCTAGACTTCTATGAAGGTCTACGATGGGCTTTCGCAGACCCTGGATAGGTAAATTAACTACTTACTATTAAAAAAATATATATTACAGAGCAATGGAACACATAAAATATTGCATAAATATAAATATAGAAAATGCATAAAACAAGAGAGACACAGATATGCGTGGTTCACCCAGTTTGGGCTACATCCACAGAGAAAATAGCCAGTCCTTCTTTTTATCTTATCTAGCAAATTGAAGAGATACAACCTATAGTAGATCCGCTGTAACTCCCTCTTTTCTCTCAGTCTCTCTCTCCTCCTCACTCAGAATACAGATATTCAGATATCCATAGACGCAAAAAAAACCCTAAATTAAACATAACTTCTACCATCAGATCATCCGCCTAATGAACGACCTAGATTGACTAGAAATTACTATACTTTTACAAGGAAATTTTACATCTATTCTAAGCTTCAGGGGGGCTCCCAAACGGTCCCAGCCACCCCCCCTAGACCCCCTTTGCAGCGAATATTTTACGGGCGGCGTTATCGCCCCATTTCAAACTGGGGTCCAATGCGGTGATACCTTTCAATATAGAAGATAATCAAGCTCCACACCCAACAATCTCCCACATGGAGACTGATTATAACAACTCCATCGCTGCTTCATTTGTTGGACAATGACTCCACTTTCGACCTGGTTGTTTCTCATCTTCTTCATCATACTTGAAGACCAATTGAAACTGAGTAGATTCTTAGTTCTTCCCTGGTTACAACTTTTGTTAACATATCTGCAAGAGTTTGGCTAGTGTGTATCTTTTCCAGCTTCGACTATCCATATTCCAATGCTAACCGTATGAAATGGTACTTGAGTTGTATATGCGTAGTCTTGGAATGAAATGCAGAGTTCTTTGCAAGATGTATGGCACTCTGACTGTCACTGTATAACTTGCCCAACTCCTGCTTCTTACCCAATTCATCCAAAAACCTTTGTAACCAAATCATTTCTTTACTAACCTCCGTAGCAGTAACATACTCTGCTTCTGTTGTTGAGAGTGCAACAACACATTGCAATTTTGAGACCCAAATGACAGCTATTCCACCTATAGTAAACACATACCCTATTGTGCTCCTCCTGTTATCTCTGTCACTTGCCATATCTGCATCAACATATCCTTGTAGAGCAATGTTTGAACCACCAAAGCATAATGCTTGATTTGTGATACCTCTCAAATACCTGAGAATCCACTTCACCGTCATCCAATGTTCTTTTGCTGGATTGTTCATGTACTTGCTTACAACTCGCACTGCATGTGCAATATCAAGCCTTGTGCAGATCATTGCATACATTAAGCTTCCAACTGCTGA
Organism: Pinus taeda; assembly: GCA_000404065.3. Lineage (NCBI taxonomy): Eukaryota > Viridiplantae > Streptophyta > Pinopsida > Pinales > Pinaceae > Pinus > Pinus taeda. Next base: position 122,447 of record APFE031393227.1, on the reverse strand, counting down.
TGCATATGGAACTTTAGACATATGAGCCATTTCTTCCTGAGTCTTGGGACACTCCTCCTTACTTAATTTGAAATGGCTAGCCCAAGGTATACTAACTAGTTTTGCATTCTGCATATTAAACCTTTTCAACACCTTTTCTATGTACTCACTTTGAGACAATGTTAATTTGTGATTCTTCCTGTCTAGTTATTCTCATACCAAGGATTTGTTTTGCAACACCCAAATCCTTCATTGCAAATGAGTTTGCCAATTTTATTTTGAGCACATTTATTTCGTGCATCTTAGAACCTACAACAAGCATGTCATCTACATACAATAACAATATAATATAGCTGCCATCATTTTTCCTTTTGAGATAAACACACTGATCAGAGTGACATCTAGTATAACCTTGTTCAGACATAAACCTGTCAATTTTAGATACCACTGCCTTGGAGCCTGTTTTAAGCCATACAAGCTCTTTTTCAACCTGCACACTAGTTTCTCCTTCCCTTTTACCTCATATCCTTGTGGCTACTGCATATATATCTCTTCCTCCAAATCCCCGTGGAGAAAGGTTGTCTTTACATCTAACTTCTCAAGATGAAAATCTTTAGTTGCTACTAGACTTAGAATAGTTCTGATTGAAGTCATTTTCACAACAGGAGAAAATATCTCATCAAAGTCTATACCTTTTTTCTGTGCAAACCCTTTCACCAGAAGTCTAGCTTTATACCTTTTTCTACCTCCATCTTCTTCCTTCAACTTGTAAACCCATTTATTCTACAATCTTGTTTTACCTGCAGGCAACCTGACTAAGTCCCAAGTTTGGTTATGTGCTAAGGAGTCCATCTCTTCTTTCATGGCTTGCTCCCACTTCTTCCTGGTTTCTACCTGCACTGCTTCTTCATAGCATTCTAGTTCACTAGAATCAGTCAACAATACATAATATAATGAAGGAGAGTATTGTTCAGGGGGTCTACTCATCATGGTAGATCTTCTAACACCACTTTCATGTGTTTGAAGTACTTGTTGCTATTGTCGTTGTTGTTCTGGCTGTTGATCATTATGATTTTCAGGCACCATCACTTTTTCTGTGATCTCGTCAAGCACTGTGTATTCTCTGTTTCCTTTTTCCTGTTTCTTTTCTTGCAACTGATCCTTATACAAAACCTTTTCATTGAATATGACATCTCTGCTCCTAATGATTTTGTGATTTTCATAATCATAAAAGCGATAACCAAAATCATTAACACCATATCCAATAAAGGTACAT